>PVKP010009639.1:0-67516 GCA_004027715.1 Plecturocebus donacophilus
TTGTTCTAGATTATTTTTTTTCCCCCATTTTCTTTTCTTTCTTTTTTTTTCTTTTTTAATTTTGGAATATAAACATCTAGTCTTGCTTTCTTAATGATTATCCTTGAAATTTCAATATGTATACTTAGCAAAGTCTAACAGTGATCAGTATACTTACCCTCACCCTAACCACAAAAGAACCTTCTAAAGTCATCCCAGTCATTCCCTCCCTGTCTGCTGCTGTTTCCCATTCAGCTCTTTGTTCTGTTGCTTCTACTTTACGAGTTAGCATTATTATTGATTTATGTAAACTTTATAAATTTTTTCTTCTAGCATGTTGGTTAGATACCTATTTGCCATTACTTCAATTTCTATGTTTATCAACCATTCTTATTTTCCAATGATTGGCCTCTGCCTTTTGCATTCCATAGAAATTTTCCAGATCTATATTACGATTCATGAATTTTCTATTTAGATGCTTCTATTACCCTATGCAACATTTTAGTTAACTTTTACATTCATTTGTTATGGTTTTCAATTTTAAAATTTCTAGAGGCAAATGTTTTCTTAATTATGCAGCTTAACCCTTGTAACCCCAAAATTGGAGTTTCTCCTCCCAGACTAATAGTGATTTCTACTCAATTTTTATGCTCTGGCCCAGAATTCTATAGGCTCAACACTTTTTACTGCTTTCATTTCCATCTATTTACCCCACCAAAATACAGGTGTGTGGTCTAACAGATAGTCTGTATTAATTTGATTAAAAGCAACCCTAAATTATATTTCCAGATAATATTAACATGATAAGCAAAGGAGATAAAAACTTAGCCTAATAGCTACTATGAATAACTATAAGTTTATTGTGCTAAAAAAATGGTATGACATTGATGCAAAAAGCAACAAAACTGACCTACAGACCAGGATTTCTGTGAGGTAGATTTATATCTCAGGATTTAATACATAATAAAGATGGTACCGCAAATCAGATAGTTCAGTAAATTATGATAGGAAAATTGCTCATTATGGAGAAAAATTCATACCTATTACAAGAATGGAATTCAGATATATTAAAGAAATAAATCAAGGAAAACTATAAAGATAGAAGGTAATATGCCCTAGGGTAAGGAAGAACTTCTTAAACTCCAAAAGCATCAACTAATTGGTTTAATCAGAGCAAAATGAAGAATGTATGTGAATAAAGTTAAGAGAATGCTTTCACAGAGATATATTTTCTTTATCTAAAACCACAAGAAAAATAATATGCGGAATATACATATGAGAGGAAACTCATATTTTTTAAAAAAGCATAGGAATCTCAAATTTTAAAAATAGGGAAAGGACATTATAAATTAGATTTCAACCAAAACTTCTTTCTCTTATTTTCTTGTATCCTTTTCTCCACCCTTCACTAGGCAGAATTCATTGCCTCGAGGAAGGAATAATGCAGCAGAAAGGCAATGAAAATACTAGGTTGGTGTCAAAACACAACTGTGAAATACACAACTTTTAGGGCATAAAATATTATATTTGGAAAACCAGATGAAAATCCAGGCTTCCATGTCCTCAAACTACACAAGGATGGCAGGCCTGCAAGGAACAAGGAGAGTCACAGCAGACACAGAGCTTACGTGATGTCAGGCACCCGGGCTGGATGTTCTGTCGGAAAGTCTCACAGAGAATTGGGAACTCAAGACTAGACAAAACTGGGCCTCTATCCCCAGGGGACAGTCTGGAGTCAGTGAGATCCCAGTGTTCCTGTCCCTCAGCCTGGCTCCCTAGAACGGCACTACAGACAGGCCTAAGGCCACACACTGTGCACCTTGTAGCCATACCAGGAACAGGAGGTTCTGAGAGCAGAGCAGAGACAGCTGTTCCAAGAGCCCTTAGTCAGATCAAGGTAACTGCACCAGGGGCTCAGGGTCACAGTGGGAATAGGAACCTGTTGACACATCTGTGTGGATGCAGAATGATTTCAAAGACCAGCTTCCCTCTTTCCTTAAGTCCCTGCCTTCAATTATAGACAAACCCACAGAAAAGGAGAGGAAACCCACTAGACTAGCCATTCTCAACAGGGAACTATTTTGCCTCTCAGCAGACATTTGGGAATGTCTGAAGATGTGTCTGCTTGTTACAACTGGGAGGTGCTACTGGTATCTGGCAGACATGGGTCAGGGATGCTCCTGAATATTTTACAATACGTACCTTCCCAAACAAAGAATTACCCAGTCTCAAATCTCAAGTGTCAAGGCTGAGAAACTCTGCCTAAATTGAGATTAGGTTTTAATCACATGGCAAAATAAAGATTTATAATAATAATTGTGTTCATTTATTTAAAAATTTAAAAAATTGCACCTAGTTCATGGAATAAAATGTGCAACCACTTTTTATGCAAAGGAATGTATTATTTCTCTAACATAAAATAATCAACAGTCATCATTTCTGGATTTAATGAAGTGGTTTTGGGGGCAAGAAAAGCTGAAGTAACTTAAAAGTAAAAATATTGTACCTGGCACATGAGGAGGAAAGAGAAATGGAAGCAGAAAGACAGATGCCAGAAGCTTAAAATAATATCCTAAGCCAAGGAGAGGAGGGTAGCAGGGGAGAGGTTAAGTTCTGTGCAGCTGAGTCATTCATGGAGCATCATTCAGAGAAGTTGTTTCTAATCAATGACAAGGGCGCCATAAGCATTTTTCAGAGAGGTGAGATGGGCCCTCTTCCAAACTCTACCCTTAAAGTTTATGAAGAATATGGTATGAGAACCCCAGCCAACCAACTGGCTAGGTAGCATATCAGCAAAGGAAAAAAATGGGAAGTATTTTCAAAATAGCATGAATGAAAGCAAAGGTCAAAAGCAAAGAAGAGAACACAGGAAGAGGGAAAGGAGAAAAAGATCTAGAAACAATTACTATGGGTAATAAGCAAATCAGTCTTATGTTAATGACATGCCCAAGCGTTCCATTTTTATGCGAAAGGAAATAACTGTGAAGTATCACCAACATAAACACTAATTAAAAGAGATTAAATGTCTTGGGATGAAATGTCACAACATAACACACTGTCAGTTTGCAGTGTTCTCAAAATGTTAATGACCTCTATCTTCAGCTGTTTCCATTACCCACAATCTCAAGGGAAAGAAACCTTAGCTGCAGGACTACTGGGAGGAGCTCAGAGCTTCTCCCCATCTCCTCTCTGTTAGCAGATAAAGTTTCATTGAAAATGAGTCGATGACATTTGCCCATAATTCAGAAGGGACCATGCTTTCTAAAAAGAATTTTTCTCGTCCCAGAAAGTACTTGAGTTTATCTTGATATTTCAATAATATTCCACACCTGATTCAGTCAGTCTCAAATACTCTTTGGAAATAGTCTCCTAGTCTCTAACACAGACATTTCCCCAGCAACAGCGGCATCTGCAGAAAATTTAGGAAGTGAGAGATCATCATTTTATAAATTCATTCTGAAAAAAAAAAAAAAGCATGAGTCAGAATGAATTTATAACTTTTACCAGGACAGATCCCAGAACTCTTCATGAACTGTTAATTTAGAGTATATTCCGAGTGTCCACACCTCCTCATTTACTTTAATAAAAATCATTTGTATTTCTGATCGCCACAATTATTTTTACCTCTAAGCCAAATAAATTAGGCGAACACCCTGTGGTCACTTTGATGAATTAGTCACTTGATGAATTAGTCATCCTCTCCTATCTATTCTACTGACCCAGTTTCTCTCGCACAGCCACAGTATGTGCCGTCCCATCTAACCAGCAACACTTTTGAACATATGAACCTCTGTGTGCATGTACCTGTTGTCCAGTAATGTGTCTCTGAGCATCTGCAATGCCTAAGTATGTATACACTTCTATGCTTGGTGCAATTTTGCCTGCATTTATTTGACAAATGCTTATTGAGAATTTATGACATACAAGCCAGTCCTCTAACCAGTTCCCGATTTCAGGAAATTTCTAATATTTGGGAATGCAAGGGTGAAGAGAAGAGCAATAATAGGAAAAGCGACGTGGGGCAGTATAGATAACTGCCTCATCTATGGTCCAATTAGAGTCCTCAGTAATTAACAAGGAGTCCTTCAGCTTGAAACATCCAGGAAATCTTCAGAGCAGTGAGTTACACACCATGGACCTTGAAAATTTTAACAGAATGTTGATTGAGATCCACAGAATAAGACATTCTACCCATTATGTTGAAGTAGCCACTAACCCCACGTGACTATTTAACGAGCTGAAATAAAAGTAAAAATTCAGTCACACTATTGGGCACATTTCAAGTGCTTAGTAGCTGCATGTGGCTAATGGCTATCAAATTGCACAGCATAGAACATTTTTATCATTACAAAAAAATCTGCTGGACTGCTCTGTTCTAACTTGGAAAAAAAAGTGATAATTACCCATAAGAAATTACAGGTGTTTTACAGATGCCTGGGCACCAGCAAGCATCCCACATTTGCTAGAGCACAAGGTATGAATAAAACAGCAGTGGAATAAGATTGGAAAGGGAAGTTGAAATCAAATTTCAGTGGGTCCCGAATATATTCATTTGAAGTCAGAGGTTTGTTTAGACCAGAGGACTGAAATTTAGAAAGATTAATCTTTGGTTATGTGTAAAATAATAACTTGAAAAGCAACCAGACAATGGGTATTCAGTGATGGCTGCAGATGAAAATCATCTGGAGAACTTTAAAAAACCTGATTGCCCAGGCCATACCCCAGATGAATTAAATCAAAATCACTGGCAGTCAGACTTGTATATCAGTATTTTTCTTCAATCTTCCTAGGTAATTCCAATATACAAAAGTATTTAGACTGGCAGAGCGCAATGGCTCACGCCTGTAATCCCAATAATTTGGGAGGCCAGGGCAGGTGGATCACCTGCAGTCAGGGATTCAAGACCAGCCTGTCCAACATGGTAAAACCCTGTCTCTACTAAAAATGCAAAAATTAGCTGGGCATGGTGGTGCACACCTGTAATCCCAGCTACTCAGGAGGCTGAGGCAAGAGAATTGCCTTAACCTGTGAGGTGGAGGTTGCAGTGAGCCGAGATTGAGCCATTGCGCTCCAGGCCAGGCAATAAAAATGAAACTCCATCTCAAAAAAAAAAGCATTTAAGGACATTTGCTGTTTTTTATGGGCATAGCATCCATTCTCCCATTT
Organism: Plecturocebus donacophilus; assembly: GCA_004027715.1. NCBI lineage: Eukaryota > Metazoa > Chordata > Mammalia > Primates > Pitheciidae > Plecturocebus > Plecturocebus donacophilus. The sequence goes on from PVKP010009639.1 coordinate 5,146, forward strand.
CTGTCAAGAATAGCCTCTTTCCCTGATGAGTTTCTCCTTCCTCTACACAATCCTGGTGAACTTTCCAATCATATTAAGCTGATGCCCTGGTCACAAGATGTAGTCTTAGAACCAAATCCTAGCAAATCATAATACCCCAGTTATGCTGGCTATGAGACCATATACCAGGTTTAGACTTTAATCCAAATCAGGCAAATAAGAGCCTGTTCTGAGATTGTGCATGCATTTTTCTGTTTGGAAAGGCTATTTCATCTAGGAGTTCACTAAACTAAGATAATGTTAGCCTTAATATTTCTGTGATACATTCTTCTCTATGCCCCGTGACCACCATCATGCCATTGAATGGTAGAAAGTCATCGACACAAGAAAGTTATAACATTCATGGACACAAGCACAGCTAATACATTTTGGGGTAGGAGTGTCAGTGAAGAGACAGAAACAAGACCTCATGACATTCCTGGGGCTCTTGGCAAAGCCCCTGAGGGCAGCTCTGTCTCTGGATTTCCCGGTTACCTGAGCCAAGAAATTACCTACTATTTTTTTCTGCAGTCTGCTGTTGTTTAAATTTGTTTGAGATAGGTTTTGGTTCTTTTAATAATAAAATATATATAGAGAGAGATGTAGAATGTAGCTTTGCCAAACATGCTTGACCATAGACCCCTCTTAGAATACCTATTAACAATTTATGAAACACTCATCTTTTTTCAAAATTGCCACAAAGAATTGCTGAAACATGAGAGCCCTGAATATGACAACCATGGCAAGACTGACTTGTAAACCTGGTATAAAAGAAAATTAATTGACTTAAGCTAATAGAAGCAAAGAGCAACAAAGAGAATGTGTGGGAGCATTGGCATACCTGAAAGGTGGATTGGAAAAAGAAATGAGCCTGAAGGAAGGAACCAGGGAGGGATAGCACAAGGTGTTCCACCATCTCCATCATATTACCTTAGTCCCTTGTATACAAACACAACAATCTATGTTGACTACACAGTTCAACCTTCAGGGTTATGCAAATAGCCTTATTCTTGTGCTATCCAGGAGGAGGTCTCCCTTAAGACAAGACCAACAGTCACCTTGATCACTGTAGTGTAGGGTAAAGGTTTAAAGTGAAGAAAGAAAATAGTCAAAGCTCATGCATGCATGTAGTTCTTTTTTGTTTCAGACTTTGGATTGCATTTTCCTTGGTAACCCCATGGAGCATATTTATTAAGATGAACCCAGGGCCATGTCTACTTGAAAAGGGCATCTTCCTACATGACAGGACTCGTACAGCCTTGGCTACGTCATTTGGGCCTGCTAACTAAACCAAAGTATGTACCTAAGGATAAGGAACCCTAAAGACCAACTCTTACTAAAAAATTATCAAGACAGACAAAAAAAGAAGTTCCAAAAGCAAATGCATGCTCCAGTTGAGTTCACTACCACAACTACTCCTATTGAATCTGTTCGAAGAGTTGATCAGGCTTGGGGATTACATCTAGTTCTTTGATCTCTTCTCACCTTGAAAGCACAACCAATGACCTACTCAGCTCTTTTGCCTAGCCATCCCCAGATACGAATTAATGGGGCTTACAGTGTTTGGTGTTAATGATTCCACATAATGACGAGAGGTCAGCGAAGCAGAGAAAATATTAGAAGTAGTAAGCATAATTGGCCGGTTGAGAAAACTGGGTGAGGATTAGGTCTACTCACAGGAGGGGAAATCAGGCTTTTAACAGGAAGAAAATAGCTGGTAATGTAGGCATTCTTTGCACCCAGCAATCCTTCTACTGCTGATATTTCCTGTCACTTTTACTTGAGGATTCAACCTTTACCTTACACTACCTCAGGCATTTTATGTAACTTAACTCAAGCAAATTTCAGATGCCAGTCTCTATAGGATGTGTTCTGTATTTTAAAGAAATTTTACAATATATTCCCATTTATAGAATTTTAAAATGTAGGATTCAATAACAAATGATGAAGAAAAATCTCTTCCCTGGTAGGCGGTTGTTTGAGATGGCCTTTGTAAGACCTCTTTCAGTTCTAATAGTGAATGTCAATATTTAAATATTCAAAGATAAGCCCATTGTGTGAATGCAAAAAAAAAACAGAGGATGTAGGAAATGTAAGGGATTTTGCTATTTTGTTCCTATAATCAAAAATAGTTTTATACAAACCTCCTTTGGGTTTGTTGTATAAACACATTTGTAAATAGAAAATTTAAGAGACCTTTGACATTTGAGAAATTCAGCTGTTTCAACAGTCGCTGTGTCAAGCACACGATGACACTTTGTTTTCACTGAGCCTCATAGGGTTCGATCGCCCAGCAATGATGAGGTGAAGGCGTGTGTCATAAATAGTTAACAGGCTACTTGATTATGAGGATCTTACATGTTATCCCAAATCAGGCAGGTTTAGTCAAAGAAAAGGAATTTGGTTTCCCTACTCATAAAAAATTTTTCCTACGTAATCTGTCAATCCATTCATTAAAAAAAAAAAAAAAAAGCAGGGTTTGAAAAAGAGTACTACCTTAACCTTGTGGATTTCAAACTCTCTTTCTCAAGTAGATGTCCAATATGGAACTTGGATTTTAAAAGGCCTACGGGTGGTAGGGGAAAGGAGGAAATGAAAGTCCTTTGAGTTCTCTCTCTAGCCCCTCCATAATCTCAGAGGTTCCAGTGAGCAAGATGTGAAAACCATGATACCAAATTCTTTCCTCATGCATTGTCAAGCATGGCACCCCTTGAAGTTTTGCAATATATCAGCCCTGACTGAATGGTCTGAGAAAGCAATTGATTAATTAGAACTAGTAATCTTTTGTATTTTCCAGAGTCTCCTATAAAAATATAAATGTTCTTGGAAGGAGAAACATCTTAAGGAATTATGAGAGATTATTTTGTCAATTTATTTTGCAGCATGGAAGCTTGGCTGACAGCAAAGCTTTGTAGAATGGGGTACAGATAATGGAAGTTAAAGAAACGAAACTAGATGTAACCAAGGAAAAACTTCTTCACTTCTTCAGATTACACAGGGTTCACCTAACAAAGTATCAATAGCTTTTTAAAAATATTACCATAAAGATAATTAGTTTCTTCTTTCCAACTTTTATTTTAGATTCAAGGGTACATGTGCAGGTTTATTACATGGGTAAATTGCATCTTGTGAGGGTTTGATGTACAGACTATTTCGTCACCCAGGTGACATAGTATCCAAAAGTAGTACCCAATAAGTAGTTTTTCTATATTCACCCTCTTACTGTCTACCTTCAAGTAGTCCCCCATGTCTATTGTTCGTTTCTTTGTGTCCATGTGTACCCAATGTGTAGCTCCACTGATGACCAAGAACGTATGTATGCATGTCTTTATGGTAGAATAATTTATATTTATTTGAATATATACTCAGCAATGGGATTGCTGAGTCAAATGGTAGTTCTAAGTTATTTGTGAAATCTCCAAACTGCTTTCCACAGTGGCTGAACTAAGTTTCCTTTTCACCAGCAGTGTATAATACTACTTTTCTCCACAGCCTTGACAGCATCTGTTATTGTTTTCCTTTTTAATAACACCTAGAGGAATGAGAAAAGAGCAAATCTACCTCAAAGCTAGATGAAAATAAATAAGCAAAATCAAAGCCGAAGTGAATAAAATTGAGATGTGAAAAAAACAAAACAAAACAAAAATACACAAAAGATTAATGAAACTAAAAGTTGGTTCTTGGAGAAAGCCAATAAGATTGATAGACTGCTAGCTAGATTAGTAAAGAAAATAAGAGAGAAGATCTGAGGAAACACACTCAGAAATGACAAAAGGGACATTACCACTGACACCACAGAAATACAAAAAAATCCTCAGAGACAATTACTAACACCTCTATGCACACATACTAGAAACCTAGAAGAAACTGATAAATTCCTGGAAACATACAACCTCCCAAGATTGAATCAGGAAGAAACTGAAACCCTGAAGAGACTAATAATGAGTTCCAGAATTTAATCAGTGACAAAATGTCTACCAACCAACAAAAGCCTTGGACCAGATGGATTCATGGCCAAATTCTACCAGACTTCTGAAGAAGAGTGGGTACCAATTCTACTGAAACTATCCCCCCGCAAAAAAATATAGAAAGAGGGATTCTTCTCTAAATCATTCTATGAGGCCAGCATCATTCTGATACTAAAACTTGGCAGAGATACAGCAAAAAAAATTAATAGTTTTTAGATAATTATTAAATGGTAAACATTTGAAATATCCTGTGTACCAGATACTCTTCCAAGTCTCACTTTATGTATTAATTTATTTTGTGTATTTCTTTAATTCCTTTATGTATTAACTTACTAATGCATTCTTTATAACTATGTGATTAAAGTTCTATTTTATATTCATATTACAACTGAGGAAACTGAGGCATGGAGGAGTTAAGATCACATAGCTAAGAAGAGACAGAGCCAAGATTCAAATCCAGCTCTAGTTCTAGGCCTGTGATAACCTCATACAATGTTTCATCTTTCAAGGGGGTAGACAATTATTTCATATCTCCGCCAGACTTCCCAAAGAGTAGCCCCTTCTGAACTTCAACTCTCTCACTTCAGAGATCCTCTTGAGGGTGGTTGATTGCTCCAAAGGAAATTAAAGTGTTGCATCTTAGAGACCTATGTGCATATTGAGATGAGAGTTTTCCTCCAGTTTTGCAGCCTAATCTGTAACCAGCTAAATACTTATTTTGCTTAATTGAAGCAGCATGGTGTTTCTAGGTCTGTCATGTACTACAGCCAGGGTGTGCCACAAAACTCCAGGAAAATGACACACACATAGATGTTGATGTGAATATCATCTTACGGGGCTGAATTATGACAAGTGTCATAATTTGGCCTTTACCTAGATTATTAAAGCAAAAGACTTTATTTTGTGTCCTGCTGTGTATCTTTTATAGAGATGCCCAACATCAGCCATTATGCAGCCTGTCCCCTCAGACTCTCAGGAGTGTCTTCTAGAGCCCTGTAACCTTAGCATCCTCAGAATGGGGGTTCTGCCTGGGAGAAGCTATAGAACTCCATAGAAGTGATCTGGAAAGGGTCGCACCAACTCCTTCCTTACATAAAGAGAAAACTAAGGTCTAGAGAGGTGGATTTATTTACCCAAGATCACAGACAGATTAGTGAAAAATTCAGAATTTGAATCTAAATACCATGACACAGGGGTTTAGGTTTATTTATGGCTGTGAGTTAATAGCAAGTGAATATAAAAACTATGTGACAGGAACTTCCATATCTGGCCATGTCAAGGTAACAGGGACTAGGTTTACCTATCTACATTAAATAACCAAGAAGTTGGAATAAGACAATGCTTTTTAGACACCAGAAAACAGTCAACAGAGGACCATAAAGTAAATACTCCATAACCTCACTTATAACCTCAGAAAAATTTCCAAACCATGGAGGAAAACCCCCCAAAAACCTGGCAGTCTTGTAGAATTAAAGTAGAATTTGGAGTTAAGGGAGGCCAGAGAAGCTAGCTTTTGTAGAGCAAAATACTAAAAAAAGGAAACTGCAAAGAGAACACTAGAGATATACAGGGGGGGCTGCCACACCTTTAGCTACGTACTGATCAGCACACACACTGAGAAAAGGAAACAGAAAAGGAATCATTAGTATGGAATAGGGAAAACAATCCCTGAATCTCATGCAGACCTAGGAACACTGTGAGTTTCCACTAGCCAGAATGGAAAGATCTCCTAGTACAGGGGAGTAGGAGACCAGCGACTGCATTCTTCAGATGGATATTGCCCTGGTAGTAGGATCAAATTAATCTGAGAGTAAAACCTGCTCTGAACCCACGACTCTGAACCTTAAAGGCCAGCTTGAAATGATCTGATTGCAAGTAAACATAACTGAATCCCAAAACAAAGTCCAACATTATTTAAAGAAACAGAACAAAATTCAGCACCTAATAATGTAAATCACACAAGGTCTAGCATCTATTAAAAAATTGTCAGTCATGCAAAGAAGCAGAAAGATAGTTCCCATAATAGGATAAAATCAATCAATAAAAAGAAATGCAGAAACAAGACATATGATAGAATTAATGAATTAGAATAGTAGAGCAATTATTAAAAATATAATCCATATGTTCAAGAATGTACAAGAAACCATACCTATGCGAGAAGAAATTGAAAAGAACACTTTGAAAAGACTCAAATCAAATTTCTAAGGATATTTTTTAAAAACACGTAAACTAAAAGAAATACAGTGAATGAATTTGGCAACATATTAGAGACTGGTGAAGAAAAGTTAAGTGAACTTGAAGATTTAGTAAGAGGAACTATACGAATGTAATATGGATTTCTTTCAATGGAAAAATAAATGAGCTTCAGTGACTATCTAGCAGTCTGACATATGTGAACTTAGATTTATTTCTAAAAAAGAAAGTAGAGATAGATAAGGGAGAAAACTATTTGGGGAAACAGTGACCAATCTTTCTCAAACTGGAGAAAAGTAAAACCTACAGATCCAAAAATTCAGTGAGCCGCAAGCAAAAACATAAAAGGAACGTAAAGAAAACCATATAAAGGCACATTATAACCAATTTTTTTTTAATGCTGAAAGTATTAAAAATAGCCAGGGGACAAAAAGACATATTAAAAAGAAAAATAAAAACAGGAACTTCTTATCAAAAGCTATACATGCCAGAAGAAAACAGAGGACATAGTTACTGTAAAAGAAAAAAAAAAAATGCCCACACAGAATGTTACACTCAGCAAAAAAAAAAAAAAAAAGGTTTCAAAAGTGAAACTGAAATAAGAACATTTTCAGATAAACTACAGCAGAGAGCATTTATCTCTAACAGAATGACACTTTAAGAAATGTTAAAGGAAATTCCTCAAACAACAGGAAATGATACCACATGAAAATTTAAATCTACCCAAAGGAATAAATAACAAGGAAAATAGTAAATATATAAGTGAATGTAAAAAATCTTTTTTTCTCAATTTTATTAACCTCTTTCAAGGATAACTGATGATTTAAAGCAAACATAATTATTTTTGTGGGTTTTATTACCTATGTCTGAGTCAAATGTGTAATAGTAGCACAAAGTACTGTAGGAATAAAATGAAAGTGCAATGTTTTATGTTTCTTACACAATACAGAAATGTAATAATATTATTTAAAAGTAGACAGTGCTGAGTTGCATAGTAAATTCTAGAGCAACAACTACTTAAAAATGCATAACTAATGAGAAAACAATGGGGAAAAAGGATTCATTAGAAATAATCAATAAGTCCATAAGTAGGTGGGAAAATGGAAAGGGGAGGAACACAGGTACCAAACAAAAAATAAACAGCAATAGGATATATTTAATCAGCATTGTATCAATAATCACATTAACTCTAAATAGCCTAAACATTCCAACTGAAAGGCATAAATTTTTATATTTCATGAAAATTTTTAAGCTAAGCAAAATTTAACTACATGCCCTCTAAAAGAAACTTGTTTTAAATGTAAATGCACAAAGTAAAAGAATAGAAAAAGATGTCATTCAAATGTTAATAAAAAATAAAGACAATAAATAACATCGGAGATGCAAACTGAAAAGAATATCACCAAGGTAAAGAGAGATATTCTGTTACAAAACAAAATTCAATTAATCAAGATGACATAAGATTTCTAAATGTATATGACTTAGTAACAGAGCTTCAAAATCAAGAGGAAAAAAAACAGAAGTGAGAAGTTTCTAATCTACAATTATAGTTGAAGATCTCAAAATCCTTATCTCAATAATAAGACGAAACATTAAACTGATACTTTTAAAGACACAAACAACATCAAACCATATAAACTGATATTCATAGGGCACTTCAACAAACAGCAGAATATGTATTCATTTCAAATGTACATGGAATATTTACCAAAATATGCCATGTTAGATGCCATAAGACAATTCTAAGTACATTTTAAAAGATTGAAACTACATAAAGTGTGGTTTCTAATCACAATGGAATTTTTTAAAAATCCAGAGAGATGTTTTTTAAATTCCCTAAATATTTGGAAGTTAAACAACATATTTATAAATATCTGTAGTCAAAGAAGAAAAGAAAATCTTGAAATGAATAAAAACTAAAATACACAATATCAAAATGTGTGGCATGCAGCTAAAACAGTACTTAAATATTATAGTATTAAACACTAATATTAAAAAGAAGGTACCAATAATCAGTTTTTTACATTAAGATAAAAAGCAAAAGAAAACCAAAAGAAGCCAAAAAAAGAAAGAACTGAAGACCAATAGGCCCTCATGGACACAGACATAGAAATCCTTGATAAATTATGAGCCAATTGAATTCAATAATCTTTTCAAAGGATACTTACTGTATCATGACCAAATAAAATTTATTCCAGAAATATAATACATATTCAATATTCACAGATCACTCATTGTAATTTACTATGTCAAAAGTATAAAAAAGAAACATGCATACCTTAATGAATGCTAAAGAATAATTTGATAAAATTTAAAATGTATCATGATAAAAACACTTATCAAACTAGGAATTACAGAGAACTCCCTCAACCTGAAAAGGGCATTTGTAAACACTTAATGTTATATGTAATAGTGAAAAACTATAGCTATATAATGGTTTCGTTTAACATTAAAAACAAGACAAGGATGTTCACTCACTCCACACTCATGAAACATCATACTGGAAGTCCGAGATATTGCAATAAGGTAAGGAAAAGATACAAAAGGAAGACAAATTGGAAAGGAAGAAAAAAACTCTGTACTTCAGAAAACATGATCGTGTATGTGTACAACCCCAAGTAACCTACAGAAATGCTACTATATTTAATAAGTTCTACAGTGCCTCAAGATTCAATATGAAGTCACAAATATCAATTGCACGCCTATAAACTAAGAAACATTGGAAACTTAATGTTGTAAATATATTATTTACTAGCACACTTCATACCCAGATCTTATTTCTAATACTATTCTTCAATAAAAGGAATTAGGGCCTGGGAGAAATAGCTTATTCCAAGAAAGGTATAAGAAATATACAAGAGGAGATTTGAGTATCTTAGAGTGCCAGAAAGTAAGGAAATGCTCAAAACAAAACAAACAAAAAACCAAAAACACACAATGACAGGGTTACGCACAGGAACATGGAAGCCAAATGGCCGAAGTTAGAACAATTGGACAACAAAATAAAGTAACATTGAATTGTAACCCAAAGAATAAAATACATACCCATGAGTCTATACTGATATAAAGAAATGACTTAATAAATAAACCAGATAAAAGAGACAAATCTGCGCAGAAGAATTCCAAATAATTTATATATATTCTCTGCCCTCAAAAATGTGGAATATAACTCCCTACTCTTTCAATATGGCCTGTGCCTGGTGACTTCCTCCCAAAAGGAACCATTATACAATAAAGGGGGAAAAAGAAAATAACTTTATTCTGGGAAATCTAACACTACCCTACGCAAGTGATCATGATAAACGTCAATGTTAGGTCAAATTGATAATATGTACCTTTGAAATGTTGTAATGAAAATGAACTTTACTTCTGTGATCTTCCTCCCACAAACCCATAATCCCAAGTTAATTATGGGAAAAACATCAGACAAACCTCAAGTAAGGGATATTCTACAAAATACCTGACCAATACTCTTCAAAACTATCAAGGTCATCAAAAACAAAGAAAGTCTGAGAAACTACCACAGACAAATGGAGCCTAAGAAGACCTGATGATTAACTAGAATACAATATCCTGGGTGAGATTATGGAATATAAAAAAACATTTGGTAAAAACAGGAAATCTGAATAAAGTGTGGGCTTTGGTTAATAATAATAATGTATCATTATTGGCCTCAACCGTAATAAATACACCATGTTAATGTAAAATGTTAATACAAGGAATAATTGGATGCAGATCTATGGAAACTGTACTATCTTCATAATTTTTTGATAGATCTAAAACTGTTTCAAAAATAATGTATTTTAAAATAACATTTACAATAGTATCACTAATATGAAATTTATCAAAATACACATGAGAGCTATACACTAAAACAAGGAGTTAGAGCATATTCCTGGATCAGAAGATTTAATATTTTTTAATTTCCTTCAACCAATGTAAATTTAATGCAATCCAAATTCTCATTGGAAATTGACAATCTGATCACAAAATTTGTATAGACTAACCAAAACAATTTGGGAAAAGAACAAATTTCGAGGACATACTAAATTGATTTCAAGATTTGCTGATAAAGCAATATTAGCAATTAAAAATAGCATAATATGGTGTGAAAAGAGTCATGCAATGGAAACAAGTAGAGTTTAGAAATAAACATACACGATGTGACCAGCTGATTTTCAACAATGGTGCCAAAGTAATTCAGTTGGGAAACAATAATCTTTTCAACAAATGTTACTTGAACAATTGGACATCCATCTTAAAAAAAAAATTAACGTTGACCTTTACCTCACACAATATACAAAATATAACTAAAAATGAATTACAGGTCTACAAATTTGGCCACCAATAACTATAAAACTTCCAGGAGGAAACACAGAAGAAAATCTTTGTCAACCTTAAAGGCCAAGTTTCCTAAACAGGACTCAAAAAGCACCAAAAAAAGTGACAAATTGGACTTCATAACCATGAAAACTTTTACTTTTCAAAAAAACTTTAAAAATATTAAAAGACAGCCAGACGCAGTGGCTCACACCTGTAATCCCAGCACCTGGGAGGCCAAGGCGGGCAGATCATGAGGTCAAGAGATCGAGACCATCCTGGCCAACATGGTGAAACCCCATCTCTACTAAAAATATAAAAATTAGCTGGGCATGGTGGCACGTGCCTGTGGTCCCAGCTACTCGGGAGGCTGAGGCGGAAGAATCGCTTGAACCCAGGAGGAGGTTGTTGCACTGAGCGGAGATTGCACCATTGCACTCCACCCTGGCGACAGAGCAAGACTCCGTCTCAACAAAAAAAAATTAAAAGACAATTCACAGACTCACAGAAAATATTTATAAAACATAGATCTATAAAATGACTGGTAACAAGAATATATAAAAAATTATTACAATTTAATAAGAAAACAAATCCCTTTTAAAAATGAATAAAATATTTTAATTGAGAGTACAACAGTACTCTCAATTAAAATATTTTAGATATAGAGTTGGAAAGATATAGAGATGGAAAATGAGCACATGTAAAGATATTGAACATAATTAACTATTAGGAAAATGCAAATTAAAACCACAATGAGATACTACGAACTCACTAGAATGGATAAAACTTAAAAGGCTGAAATTGCCAGGTATTTGCAAGAATATGAGGCAACCAGAAACCTCATACATTGAACATGGGAATGCATTAATATACCACACTTCAGAAAACAGTTTGGCCACTTCATACAAGATAAATATACACTTATTCTATGACTCAGTAATATCTAAGTACATTTACCCAAGAGAAAAGAGAGTATATGTCTACACAAAGATTTTTGTGCAAATGTTCATAGTAGCTTCCTCCATAATAGTCAAAAGTGGAAAGAATCCAAACACCCATAATTTGATGCATGGTTAAACAAAATTTGATTTTTCTGCTACAGTAGAATACTACTCAGCAATAAAAGAAATAAGGTGCAGATACTTGCAACAATATGGATAGTTCTCTAAGTAAAAACGCCAAACACAAAGACTATGTACTCTATTAATTCATTTTTAATTAAATTATAGAAAAGCAGAATTGTAATGATACTAAGTAAATCAGTTGTTGCCTAGGAACAGGAGGTTAGAAAAGAGAATTTACTATAAACAAACAGTTGGCAATTTTGGTGTTACGGAAATGTTCTATATGATGTTGGTTGGTTGTGCTACTGAATAAAATTGTTAAAATGTATTTAATTGGACACAAAATTGATGAATTTTCTTGTATGAAAAGCAATAAACCTGAAATAAAACAAAGATGAAAACAGAGGAGTTACTTTTCTGCAATTCTTTATAAAAGAATTATGTCCTTTCTAGAAATAAAAAATTAAAAAGCAGAAGAAAATTAAAAGTTTTTAGTAGAAAAGCAGTGTTTATCAAAAATAGTTTCTGTTTATATATGTTTCCATCAGGATTTTCCAGAGAAACAGAAACAACAGGGTAGGGAGATAGAAAAAAAAAAATAGAGAGAGTGAAGAAAGTTTAAGGAATGGGTTCATGGTGGAGACTTGGCAAGTCCAAAACCCACAGGACAGGTCAGCAGGCTGGAGCCCCAGGGAAGAACTGGTATTGCTGTTTGAGTCCCAGAATCCCCTTTCCTCCTGGAGAAATCAGTCTTTTTCCATTAAGGCCCTCAATAGATTAGATGAGGCCCATCCACCTTATGAAGGGTAATATACTTTACCCAAAAATCTACTCATTTAAATGTGAATCTCACCTTTAAAATACTGGCACAGAAACATCTAGAATAATATTTGACCACATAACTGGATATTATGGTCTGGTCAGGTTGACACATTAAACTACCCATCACAGCATGCCATCTACAAAGTTCTACTATAAAGGTTATATCATTTGTTCCTCATAATGAGCCAACTGAATAGAAGTTACAACCGCAACTATTTGGGGGCAAGAAACTGAAATTTCAAGAAGTGAAATTACTCTCAATTTCTCACAGCTGGCAGGAGGTGGCTCTGGAATTTAGGTCAATTATCCAGTTTCCAATTGTGTGCTTTTTTTGACCACAGTGCACTAGAGAGAGAAGTAAGATAAGGAATTAACTATATCCTTTGTTTCCTTAGGACCTTTCCCTGGCATTTCTCCAAGCCAGAGACATTTAAGGGCTATGTCATTTTTCATGTTAGCTTGTAGACGTAGGTAAAAACAATGATTACTTTACAGACTTACTTCACTTTTATCTCATGGCTATATGAAGTTAACAAACAAGCAAGCCACTGATTGAATAAAGACAGAAAGAAAATAACATCTGAAAACAAAATTCCTATTTGCTGCCTTCTGCTATTTATTGCTAAAACAGAAATATAGGGATGTAAGAAAACCATTGACTTCCTAAAAACCTGCTAACATATATTTAAAAACTGATGTAGGGTCAGGTATGGTGGCCCACCCCTGTAATCCCAGCACTTTGGGAGGTTGAGGAGGGCGGATCACTTGAGGTCAGGAGTTCAAGACCAGCCTGTCCAACATGGTGAAACCTCGTCTCTACTAAAAATAAAAAAATTAGCTGGGCATGGTGGCATGCGCCTGTAATTCCAGCTACTTGGGAGGCTGAGGCAGGAGAATCACTTGAACCTGGGAGGTGGGGACTGCAGTGAGCCAAGATTGTGCCACTGCACTCCAGCCTGGGTGATAGAGCAAGACTGTCTCAAAAAAAAAAAAAAAAAGTAATGTAAAAAGAGGAAAAAATTTCCAAAGAATAAACTATAGGTCATCCAAACTAATTAAACTGGCATTTCTCCTCATCAGGTAACAAATAGAAATACAAAACTTACATCATAACTCTTTATCATTTTCTAATTTTCAATTTAAAGAGACAAATTTCTAACTTTCAATTTAATGAGACAACATTTCATTCAAATAAAAAGGCTATTCATTTCTATGCAATTTTAAATTAATTTTGGAGCTACCTAGAAAGATTCACTTATTTAGGTACCATTAGCAAGGTGCCCTCATGGAGAAATATGAAAGATGCTTTTAAGGTATTATTTTCCCTGCAACTAGCTGCCTGGCTAGCCTTGGAGAGAGCAAGCTCATTACCTTGGTTTCCATCTGTAAAATTCATACAATAGCTACTTGACAGAAGTTGGGGGCAAGCGACAGATGCATTAATAGGCATCTAAGTGATTGCAGATCCAGCATTAAAGCACTGCTACCCATGTCCTTGTGTTGCTACATGCCAAGGCCTCCTCGACCAGGCGTTCTCATGGCTGCAGCCTCACTGTCCTTCATCCCTGGCTCAACCCCAGCCTGGGTCCTGATGGCCTGCCAGTGCTGTCTCTATACTCCCACTTCAACAAGTTATCCCAGCCAAGCCAGAGACAAAAGATGCTATGCTACCTTCCACACTTTCAATGCTCCTTTTTCAAGGTGGAGGGAGGCTAAGAAACCTGAGAGAGCAAGAGCAAAATTGTTCACATGTAGACAAAAATTTCTGTTTCCTGATGCACACATAATAGCAATATTTTTTTTAAAAGCACCTACACAAAAACCTGTTCTAGGTGGGATGTGGTGACTCATGCCTGTAATCCCAGCACTTTGGGAGGCTGAGGTGGGCGGATCACAAGATCAGGAGTTCAAGACCAGCCTGACCAATATGGTGAAACCCCATCTCTACTAAAAATACAAAAATTAGCCGGGCGTGGTGGCACACACCTGTAGTCCCAGGTACTCAGGAGGCTGAGGCAGGAGAATCACTTGAACCTGGGAGGCAGAGGTTGCAGTGAGCCGAGATCATACCGCTGCACTCCAGCCTGGGCAACAGAGCGAGACTCCATCTCAGAAAAAAAAAAAAAAGCCTGTTCAAAAGCAGAACATTGACAGTCACCTGGAAATGTGCATGGAGCTAAAGTTTATCAACAATATTAATAATAATAAGCACGCTGAGTATTCGAGGCCAAGAATGAACACTATATCATTTAATTCTTCTACCAACTTACCTAAGTAGGTGTTATAATTCCTACTTATAGATAAGAAACTGACTGGACTCCAGAAAACTTCATGAATGTGTTTACAGCTAACAGAGTCAGGATTTGAACCCATGACATTAAGGACTTCGTAAATTGATTCATCACTTAGCACCACCTTGTGCATAGCACAAACTGCTAATATGAATGTCTCAAAAAGGATGTTGGGAACAAGTTGTACCTAGAAAAGGGCATGAGAAGTACAGAAGCTTGACTAACTTTTTCATCTGGAGGCCGTGAGCCCACATCACAACATTAGATAACAACAAAATGAAAGCAGAGAGGGCTGTGCCATGGGACCTAAGGGGCTCTTCTTCCTTCTCAACACCCCACACTCCTGGGAGACCTGTTGACATCCAGCTTTCATTTCCTGCATATGTTTCCACCATCTACAATTCTTAATCTTCTTATGAACAGGCACATCCTCTGCACACAGCCTTCTTTTGGAAATTGATTGAGGGTAGGTAGGTGGTTAGGTAGCAAGGAGAAATCACTGAGAAGAAAAGGTGGTAAGTGGGTGGATGGGGGTCACTGGAAAGAAAAGAAATCAGAGATATATTTGTACTTGCTTAGAAGAAATGATGAAGTAAAATAAGCATGATCATTTGAGACAGTCAGTCATTCTGACCTTCGTAAAATGAGGAGAATGATTCCTCTTTCCTCCCACTCCAAGCTATTTGAAAGCAATTGGAAAGGGTTCACTTCTACCTGAGAACAGTGAGGTGGTATAGAGTTGTTATCTACAAAAAGGGCTTCAGAAGTGTCAGTGTATACTTTTTTTTTTTTAAGTATGGGGTGGTGGATTCTAAAGAAAATTCAGGTGCTTATTCTTGTTTAACTCATCATATAGTAGAAGCAGCTATGCAGGGCGAGGAGAGATCTTAAAGCAAAATTTGAAATGAATGAAAGAGCAATCTGCTTCCACTTTTTTTTCTTTTTTTTTTTTTAACTATTTCAGCATTTTATTTCCTGCTAACCTCTGGGGGTGGAAGGTAGAGTGATATGGTAAGATAGGCAGGCAGCAGCCTGATGTATCTCCTCAGCAGTGACCCCTTCCAAGTGAAGTAAGCAGGTGTGACTGTCCCGCTTTCTCGTGGAAGTAGAAGATTCTCATGTGGTATATGCAAAGACAATCAGGTATGAGGGAAATAAAAAACAAAAGTGGAGGCTCACACTGATTCACCTTAGAAGGTTTTCATGTCTGAGGTACAGGATTTTGTGATGTTCCCCATATGCAAAGACTTAAAAGACTACACAACTCATTTCTGAGAAAAGCGAAGGCTCCCCGAGAAGGATCATGTATCTGTCTCCTAAGGCTACTCTAACAAAATGCCACCAACTGGGTGGCTTAAAGCAACAGAAAGGTATTGTCTCACAGTTCTGGAGGCCACAAGTTCAAAATCAGCGTGGTAGTAGGGCCATGCTCCCTCTGAAGCCTGGAGGAGAATCCTTCCTTGCCTCTTCCAAGATTCTGGAAAAGGCCATCAGTCCTTGGAGTTCCTTGGCTCTCAGCCCTATCTGTCTCGTCTCTGCCTCTGGCTTCACACGGCATTCTCCCTGTGTCCCTGTCTTAACATGGTGTCTTCTTCTTGTCACAAAAACATCAGTCATATTGGATTAGGTCCTACCCTAATGACCTGATCTTACCTTGATTACATCTACAGAGACCCTATTTCCAAATAAGGTCGCATTTACAGATACTTAGGGCGTTAAAACTTTAACATGTCTTTTGTAGGGAACATAATGCAATGCCGAAGAGAACCCCAGCTGCTCAAGCTCTTCCATTCATTCATTCACTCTCCAAGGGGAAAACACTGAGCTGTGTTTGCTGTTTCCTACAAAAGTAGGATCATATAGTGGGGAGCAGGGAGATGGGAGGTAGGTAGAGGTGTCAGGACAAAAAGGCTGGACAAAGAAAGGACAGCCAAAGTCAGATAGGTGAGAAATCATAGGATTGAGAAATATTATCAGTTGAATGTTGCTAGAGAAGAAAAGATGAAAGGGAGTAAGTAGCAGTGTCAAATCCCCAGTAAGGTCCAATGTGGCAAGATTTGAAAAGCAGCAGCAGGATGATAACTTTACCTTCCTCCCTTTTCAGTTCCAAAGTAGATATAGTTTTAATGCAAGTTTTACAGCACATCCTATCAAGGTTCAAATTTTTCCCTTAAAATAAAGCTCTGTGTATATTGCTCTATAGACCTACTCCAAAAATATTAACCTATATTATATTGTAGAGCAATTGAGTCTGGAAAGACAAATGACTGAAACAAAAGCATAAAACTATAAAATATTTGAAAGATCTATTTTTTTAAAGATACATATTAATTAAAGTTAGCCTGATATATACCGTCTCTTCTGGGAATATGACTGCTTGAGTTGTTGCAGACTCTTCTTTCACTTCAAATATATAAAAACTCCTGATAAATATAACACTTTTAAAATACAAAACTAATCTTAAATAACAGAATTATAAATAAAGAAGTAAATGTCAGATCTGATGCCTTTAGCTTTGAGAGAGAGAGAACCCATCAGGTTCCAATACAGATCTTGACAGTAAAAGGTTAGGCTTTCAATAGCTATCCAGAAACAGGAGACATGGAAATAAAAGACTTAAATAAAGCCAGGACCCTAATAACAACTATATTTTCCATGAAAATTGGACTAGAAGTAGCAAGGAAGCCTGTAGTTGATTCAAAACACTTGGTAGAGAAAAATTAAATTTCCAAAGAAAAACTAAAACAGCATATCCAACTAGATGTGAGATCTAAATGTGCAGTACCCAACTGGTGCATGAGACTCAAATCTGGGAAATGAAATTTGAAAAGAAAATTGATCCTAGATCAATGGAAACTAATATATGTGGCAGAAGGAAACAAACAATAAAAGACACAACTACTTTATAAGAAACCAGATCAAATAGGACTCTCACAGATAAATGCCTGTGAGGGTGATCTAGCTCTGTGAAATTATAAATCATATAAGGAAATAGATCACTACGAGAAAGGGTCAGTAGATACAACAGGGTAATTACCATGTTAATTAAAACTTTAAAATAGATACGTTAAAAATATTCCAAATTTGGTATATTTAGTGATTAAAATTATAAAACCATGAAATAAAGCACTAACAAAATTAATGATACAATTGTAAAAAGCAGATTATGAAAAAGATTAAACATAATTCTAGAATTTTTTTTAAATTGTCACTAAAATCTAAAATGCACAGAATGGGTAAAACAGTGCATCCACACAATTAAAAAGCAGACAGTTTTCTGGAAAACAGTTTGGAAAAACTTATCAAGAGTATAACACAGAGCCATCAAAATGGGAAATATGAATACAAGGTAAAGACATAAAAAATAGAGAAAATCCAACGTATTTTCAAATAGGAGTTTCCAAAAGAATAATAGAGAAAATGGTGGCAATGAATAAATGGAAAGATAATAGCCAGTAACTTTTCAAAACAGTAGATCATTCCACAATTTAAACAAGCATAGCAGATGCTAAGCAGAATTAAAGCATAAATCCACACCAAGACACATCTAAATGAAATTTCAGAACACAAATCAAAAAGAAAATGTTAAAAGCATCTTAGAGAAACAAAGACCATCCATAAAGAAATGACAATTAGAGGGATTGCAGATTTCATAACAGTAAAAATAGGGGGAGAAGACAATGAAAAAATATATGTTAGGCTTTCATTTTATACAAGCTAAATAATTATTAAAAAGTAAGATTTCAAACACAAACAAAAGTCCATGGTAAACAGAAGAGGTAAACTAAGATGGCCAAAATTATTCCAAATCAGTAATCAAAAGAAATATATGAATTAAACTTAAGAACACAGAGATTCTAAAATATGATTTAAAAAATCACAGCTCTTAGCTGTTTTATAAAATATAATACTCAAATTATAGAACTATGACATTTAATAAATATGAAAGAATAAACCAAGGTAATACTAAAGAAACAAAAGCTATTTGTGAAAGCTGTTGGCAACATTAATATCAGGCAGTAGAGATTTTAAACAAAAGCCATGTTAGAGATAAAGAAAACTATTACTTTTAATAACATAAAGGACAATTCCCAAGGAGGAAGATCCTGAATGCGCCTCACAGCATTACCCTCAAAATAAATAGACATGTAAAAACAAATATCCCAGATAAAAGTGAATAAAATATTCTCTTAAAAGCAATTTATATATGAGTTAAACTTTTAAAGATATGAAACCCTAGTTATGTTTTAAGACAAATTATCTCCACGGTCATCTTATTTATACCACACATTAGCTTTCGACACCAGAGTGCAAAAAATCATTCCCTAACAAATTATACATTTTCATTTTTATTTTACTTATTTTTTTGAGATGAATTCTTGCCCTGTTGCCCAGGCTAGAGGGCAGTGGTGCAATCTTCTGCTGGCTGCAACCTCTGCCTCCTGGGTTCAAGCAATTCTCCTGCCTCAGCTTCCTGAGTAGTTGGGATTATAGAAATGCACCACTATGCCCGGCTAATTTTTGTACTTTTTTTTTTCTTTCTTTTTTTTTTTTTTTTTTTACCAGATACAGGGTTTCAGTATGGTGGCCGGGCTGGTCTCCAACTCCTGACCTCAGGTGATCCACCCACCTTGGCCTCCCAAAGTGCTGTAATTACAGGCATGAGCCACTGTGCTCGGCCTAAGTTTTTAAATAATGAAGCTTACATATAAATAGTTAAGCTTTAACTTCAAACAACTTTTAAAAAAACAATAATCCTCTTTTGTATGGTGACTTTCTATGTACAAAGAATTTTCACAAACATTGATAGAATCACACAGAATATCTAATAACTAAAGCTAAGCTTATGCCTTCGAACTATAAAAATCAGTGGGTTTTTATTTTTTGTTTTGAGACAAGGTCTCACTGTGTTTCCCAGATTGTCATGCAGGGGAAGGAGCATAACTGAGTATACCCTCACATTTCTGGGCTCAAAATATCCTCCTGCCTGAGCCTCCTGAGTAGCTAGGACTACAGGCACATCACTATGCCAGGTAAATTTTTTAAATATATATTTTTAGATACAGAGTCTCACTGTGTTGCTCAGGCTGGCCTCAAGAGATCCTCCTGCTTCTGCCTCCCTAGTGGAAAATCAGTGTTCTTTATGTTACCAGACTGCCTTCCAAGCATCTTAGAGTTTGTTAGAAAATATAGTCGTTCATGCATCTGTTTCGCTCAGTATGTATTATGTGTGTATACCGCCTACAAGGTGTATGTGGTGAGGCGTCAGACAGAGGCAGCATTCACTCAGTGATTCCCTGTCTCTCCATTTGTGATTTTCCTCTCATTTCCCACGCTACTTCTTGGTCTCCATTGTGGGTGATTCATTCCCTGCTTAAACCTTACATCATCTCCAGGATTCCATTCTGCCCTATTGCTTTCTTGGTCGACACTGTCTGCTTGGACCATCTCATTTATTACATTTATTTCAGTTATCAAGTATTGGTCAAACCAATGACTATCAAAACCATACTTCCAGCACAGATCTGTGTTTGGAACTCAGGAACAGAAACCCATTGCACATCATAAACTTACCGGGATATTCTCTCCACTTCCTCCACTTCTGATCACTACTAAAGTTGATTGTGCGGCTCTGCTTCTCGGATCTCTACAAATTTATTCTCCCCTATGGTTTATTTCCTACACGTTCCCTATTGTCACCTAGTTGTTAATACCACTAAAGGCATTGACCTTAAAAATTGAACTTTTACTGTCAGAACAGGAGAATGACCTTAGCTACTAGTTCACAGAGAACACAGGAGTGACTGCACAGGAACTTCCTCAGCTTCCCTCTTGTTCTCGCCCAAATTCTTCACTATTCCACCCATTTTCTTTCTTTCTTTTCCTGACTCCTGTTTTAGAAATAGAGCCTCTTTTTCTTACAGAGATATTCTAGTAAGGCAGACAGGGCGTGCCAGTGAGGTATCCCTTATAACTTCAAGTTTGCACGCTGAGAATGAAATTGAGAGAAATGTAATTAATGAGATTAGCCATCTGTACAAGAAACGTCTCTCAGTAATGAAAGGCTAAAGTGTTTCAGAATCCTCCAGGCTCGGCGCCCTCAGTGTCCTCCTGGAGAATCATTAGCCTATTTAGGACTACAGTCAATCAACTCAATCATAAAGATATGAAATGTGGAGACAGACATTAGTTTTAATCCTAGTAAAGCTACTCTTTGTTTAATTCTATTTAATTTATCTAGCTTTTCTGTGCCTTAGTTTTCCCATCTGTAAAATAAGTTTAGTGGTATATACATCACATTATTGTAAAGTTTAAATTAGAGAATTTACACATAACCTATACACAGTAAGTGTCAATAACAAACACTGATGGCTGTATCTGTAGTTGTAGAAATAGTAATGATTGTGATCAATGTGGGATTCAATATGTAAATAAGAACAATTAGCATGAATCATAGAAAAATGATGTCAAAGGGGCAGGTATGACTGTACACTGTGTATGTCAGCTGTCTACTGACCAGTGAATCTAAATCAGCTGGTCTCTGGGTAGGTAGATTCTCTGGGACTATCATAGCTCAACGCATTAAAATTATTCCATCAACTCTCATTATTCTGATTCTTTGCTCATCAACCAAACTGCTTTTGGTAATTTGACTTCTTAGGTAACTTTTCGCTGGAGAAAGTGATAAACATTCTAGTCTGTTGCCAACTATACCTCTCATTTTAAAAATGGATATTCTGGGTTACAACTCTCTTGTGAGTTGAATTGGTAGAGTTCATCCTTGAGAGACAGGATCTGCAGCCATATTGGCATAAAGTTCTGCCTCCAAAGAGCTGACAACCCAGCCACAGCTTAGCCTGACCCTGCCAAAGGGATATCTGAGCATCCAGCCATCTTCACTGAATGCCAAATTTGTGTCATCATCTTTCAAGTGCAATTGAAGCCCCCTTAGAACTGAGATGCCATCTCCTTTCACCCTTCAGTGATTCTCTCTCTCCCTCTTTTGTCAAATTGTCCTTCTCTGGTTCCTCCACTACTCCTTTTCACAAATAAATTTGTCTCTCTTTCTCTATAAATTCATTTATTTACTAGTTTTCTCCTTAAACTACTATTCTACTATTCTTTTATCATACATTCTTCTTCATTGCACATCTTCTTTGAGTAATTTAAGTTAAATATGGCTGATTACACATACATTGAAACAAGATACTCTCCTCAAAATATTTAAAATAATAGAAAAATTTAAAAAAAATAAAATGTGCCTAATTGAGTTCCAAAACCAAAACATAAACAAAGGCAAATTCCACAGAGGTAAGCAAAAGATAAAACAAAAATTCTTATAAAAACTGAGACCACACATGGGCTGTGATTTGGGGGCACAGACAAAAGCAAAAGGCCTGGGAGCTCAGTCTTGCACCCTGCACATAGGAGGAGGCTGAAACCTGCATGCATAGTAAGTGCCAGAAGACAAAATTGGGCAAGATTTAGAAAATATAAAAGGCAGTCCAATGCTATCAATGATAATGAACAGATAAATAAGTAAAAAACAAACAAAAAAAAAACTGTGTCTGAAGAAATATCATTAGAGAATAACAAAAAGAACTTTGAGGGTAAAATGTTTAAAATTTTCAAAGGGGTCAAAGCGAGACCAGCAGTTATAAAATAAAATCAGACAATTGTGAAACAAAAGCACATTGTTATAAAATATGAAAATAAAAGTGTCCTTTAAAGTGAAAATCTCAACAAATGGGGTAAATGATGAACTTAACACAGGTTAAGGTAAATGTTATTTAGTTAAAAGATAAAATTGAGAATGTCTCCTGTAACTCCACTGCAAAGATAAAGAAATAAAAAATTTAGACAGACATAAACAATAAGGGGGATAAATAATCATTCATATTTTCCTGATAGATCTTTGTGAAGCAAAGAGCAGAGGAAATGAAGAACAGATAATACTGAAATAGATAGTGACTGGGAATGTTACAGAGCTGAAGAAAAGACTTGATTTCTGAGATTTAAAAATCCACTGAATGCTAAGTTTCAGTGATGTTTGTTTTACAATATAGCCATCAGAACAAGCTGTAGAACAAACAGATTACCATCGAGGAAGAAAAATTCCCTCAAGCAACCAAAGAGAAAGCAAACCTTAAAAGAAATAACAGTAACACTGAGAGCAGACTCCTACAAGCAACAGTGGACACCAGAAAAGACAATATCAAATACTCAAATAACAGTCTAGAATTTTACACCCATTCAGATTACAAATCAAGAATCCTCTTTTTAAAAATAAGCATCTAGAAAGGTTATTATCCACAGTTTCCCACAGATAATACCACTAAGGAGGTCCTTACCAAAAACAATCAACACAATGGGAAGGAACAAGATGTCAGAAGCAGATGTGAGCAAATTAATTGATAGATAATTCATGTGGTGATAAATCTACCATGTTGACAATAAACTATGAAACTAGTATTTTCAAATGTATTTTGAAATAGCAAGTATCACAGAAAAAATGGTGTTATGAGATAATTCTCTATGTCTCTTTTTGTTTCTGCAGGTCTTGTAAAGTAGAAACGCTGATGCCTTATACATAGAGTGCCTCTCTCTGAAGTAAAGGGTGGTTTTCCTTACAGCCTTGGAAGACTGAGAGAGCATCTTCTCCCTGGAAAAGGGCATCCATACCTACGGCTCTTTATAAAAGATTCACACTTTCAAAGTTCAGGGCATTGCTCCCTGTAATGAAACCCATTGTGTTTCCAAGTATCACCTGGCCCTCCCCCTTGGTATCACTCTTTGCGAATTGGGGCTCCAGGAACTGGAAAAGACAATGTCAATACTCTGGCTATTGCTATTACTTTGAGTAATAAAAGTTCTTCATCTCTGTCCCAGGTTGTGTATTCTGGCATCCATAGAACTGTAGCAAGCTAACTTTTGCAAGTAGAGCAAAATCCCAGGCCCATCACACGTCTTGATAGATGGGCGTAGGAAAGGGAATTTAGATAAAACTAAGAAGAATATTTTGGGGGAAGAGGAAGAAGATGTTAACTTTAGATTATCTTGGGAAAATATGGGCATTCTTGTTAAAGTAAGTCAAATTTCAAACTTGGAGTGGTATAGGAAATTAGAGCAATTTAGTTTTCTAAATTCCTAATTATTTATTATTTCACAGACAAGAAATGCAGGATAAAAACAAAGAGAAGGTATAATAGAAATATGTAAAACAGGTTAACAAAAATACATTCAAACACATAAACAAATAAATAAATGAGTATACCTAAAATAATTGAAGGAATGGGCTTCACTTTGTCCATTAGGAATTTTATTACAGTTAAATATTGCTCACAAGTAAATGATATCACTATATACATCTAGCTAGCAAAAGACACTAAAGGAGGTAAAGTGAGGAAAAATCACACTCCAGAAGCTCTCAAATATCTTGGATGAGAGGTTTGAAGAAAAAAGAAACTTAAAAGTCACGGATAAAAAGATACATATTCTTAGATTATGTTTTGCATATCTGGTTACATGTTATTTGCAAGAGCTGGGACTGAAACAAAGTGCCACAGAATGTTTAAAAAAGAGTCAGAAAGAATATGTACCAGGAAATTAGTAACCAAAGAAAGATTGGGACGATATTTATGTTAATAAATTACCACAATTGACTCAAAAATAAATAGAAAACCTAACTATACCAATAATCAGATATATAAATTGAGGCAGTAGCCAAAATTTTCCCTTTCTTCCAGCACCCTACAACCCATATTCTCTCATCAAGGAATCTGGCTCAAAAAACTTTATGAACAAACCTTCAAAGAACAGAGAGTCCCTTCAAGGAACAGAGAATCATACTAGCTGTTCCAGAGAAATAAAAATAGTAATAGCCACTCACCTTACTTTATTAAGCCAATAAAACTCTGATATTGAAACTGACTACAAGATAATAAATGCAGCTGTCGACTTTATTTGTGAATGAAAATTCCATCAATAAAATTCACACTATAAATAGATTAAGGGAGAAAAGTCATATTACCACCTATATTTTTTTCATAAGAGATCTTTAAGCAATACCTAAATACATTTTTTAAGCACAAACATTTGCTAAGATTCAATAATCATTCATGATTTTTTAAAACTGTTAACTTACAACTAGAAGGAAACAGTCTTACCCTGAGGAAGTATTCTTACAAATATCTTTATAGCAAGGATCACTGTTAAGTAGGGAACTTCAGAAACATGCCCTTTAAAGACAGATATAAAAGAAGTATTTTAATTGCATTCTATTACTTCTGCCATGCATGCATTTTGTTGGATAATCAAGGCAATATAATGATACAATAAAAGTAACAGTATGATAGTAATTGTTCTTCTTTTGTTATTTGCAGTTTGCATGATCACCTACCCAGAAATCTGTATGTATATGTGATTAGACATTACAGAACTTAAAAGAACATTCAACAAGGTTGCTGGATATATAAAACATATCTATAAATATAAATACACACACACACACACACACACACACATATATATATATAATATGTATGTGTATATATGAGAGAGAAAGAGAAAGAGAGAGAGAGAGAGAGACTGCTTGGGTCATGCATGCCTGTGGATGAGGCCACCATGGGAGGTCAAAGGTCATCTAGCAATGCACAACTCACTCATCTACTTCCTATTTCCCCCATAGGCTGAGATGGGTCATCTTGCTCGTCTGCCTCCCTAACCTGTGTGCCTAGGTATTTTGGCATCATTTCAGCCCACTTTACAAAACAGCTGGCCTGAGTGTAGTGACATTCCCAAATAACAGGACAGATTATCACTGCCTTTGCTGTAAGCTGCACACTCCAAACAAGCCTCATTAGACGTGAATATAAAGCACATTGGCGGTAACCCAGCTAATAAAAAAATCTGGCTGTTTATTTGTCCCTTTTGAGATGTCAAGGGAGAAGGTAAATTAATTGAGACAAATGTGGGCATTTCTTGTTGTTATTTCTCAATATAGCTTAGTAGTATCAAAATAAAACCTAATGCTCATGCACACTAACTTCTTCATGTGCACTTACACGTTCCAACAATTTTGTTCATGCTGTTACCTCGATCGAAACTAATTTCTTCCTTCCTCAATCCAGTTTGCTGCTTCCAGAGATGCGGTTCAAAAGTATTCTACTCTATGTAACTTCCAGATACTACCTAGTTTGAGTCAGCTCTGTGTTCTTACGTGTTCATGTTTATGTCTATGTCATGTTTACACATCTAGTTCCCCTACTGGACTGTCAGTTTCATGAGGGCGAGAACATGATCTGAGTCAGCATCACTGTGGGGCGTCAAGCATTGTATACAGGAAGTATTCTAACTATATCTGTGTGATATTTTAAAGTTGATCCCAGTGCTAAGAGCATTGTTTTTTTCAATTAATGGAGATCTTACACATTCAGTGTTCTCCAAAACTTTAGCCGCTCTCCACATCTGGCTAATAAGCACTTGTAATGCAGTTGGTGTGACTAAGGAATTTTAAATTTTATTTTAACTAATTTAAGTGAAGATAGTGAAGTTTGAAAGCTTTCTTATGACTGAAAACAAGGATTATATAAACTAATATGACATGCTATTTGCCTGAGCTGACAAATAACTGAAATCAAATTCAAACTTATTTCTAATTTTAGTTTTCATCGTGGGTGCCCAGTAACATCCACTGGCTGCTCTTTTTTGATTGTCTGTGTGGTTGGAGTGATCCTTATTGGAAACAGTAAACTAATGAATGTTTTGTATGTAGGACTTGTAACCCTTGAACAATGAGTGTTGGAAACATTCCAGGCATGCTTTATACTTTAAAAAATCAGTTTATTGAGGGCACCTGGTGGAAGATATAGGCAAAGACCTATACTTTCTCTTGAACTTTATACCCAATCTACCCCACCTCCAATAATGTATTCAAGAATGTTGTCTAGTATTTTATTCCTTTCTCTTCAGTATTATCAATTTTTTCCTCTCTGTTTATTGATTCCCAGTACAATATAATGAAGCTATTATTTCTCTGATCGTTAAAAGAAATGAATCTTCTGGCTCCTTTTCCACCTGCAGCATACATCTCATTTCTCTCATTTTTCAGTGATCAAACATTTGCTTGATGTTTCATCAATTAATGAGGAGCATTTGACATAATTTGTATAGACCAGACATTAGCATCCTGGAAAAGTCAGGGTTCAATATTCAACAACCCTCAGGGAGTTCACAGTCCATAAAAAAGCCTTCTGGGACACCATCCCAAGCTCACTTCCTTCCTACCCATCTGGCAACTCCTTCTTAGCCCCATTTATCAAATATATGAGACAATCCACCTGAAGAGGTTAACAGCTTGTCAAAAGACTATCATTAAGAATTGAAAGATTTGGAAACCAAGCTCCAGTCTCCCTGACTTCCAAGCCAGTGCATATAGTAATAATATTAACTACTTTAATAGGACATTGGATAGGGAAGGGTCCAGAAACTATTTTCTGGGACTTATTTTCTATTTGATTGTGCCCCAAGGAAGGGAAAGTACAAGGAGATTAAAGATTGCTTCTTAGACTTGCCTCATCTAAAACACTTATTTGACATATATATTGTGTGAGAGACCCTAGTTCACCAAAAGAATAGTATGTGGTCCATCCTAGAACACAAAAACTTTATCCCTGGGGTCATTTGCAACTGACGTGGTTCACAGCATCAGAAAATGAGAGGCAGGGGAGAGTCAACTTAACAGAAATGATACTTTCAGACAAATGCACAGTGGAACTATGGGATGATTAAGTGCTCATGACCAGCAAATGGTTGTTTCTTCTCAGACATAAACAGAGTTGCAATTACCATATGAACTACCTATACAGGATATAAGCCTAATACCCGACATTTGTTCAGTACTATTTGCTTTGAAAAATCTTGCAAAATCTTTATTCTTTCATTTAGTGTAAATGGCAAAGGAATAAATTGATATGGTAAATATTTACAGCTTTCTTGAAAATCATTTTGAAAATTTCCTACTAGTGTATCAGCTTCACACCTGGCTCCTGTGGCCTATAAAATGATTTTCCTCCAAGTGCACATCAAGATGTTTTTTCTTAATCTGTGTGGTCCTACTAGACCTGGAGTCTGCTGACTTTGCTGTTGTTTTTCCTCCTTTCCACTAATAGAAATTTCTAGAATTGGATGTAGTGAGTTATGAAACACAGAGTTTCTTCTATAACGGTAGCGGAGCTATGAAATCTTCTCTCTTCTGGTCCAAAGCACACAAATGAGCTACCATTCCAGAGCATTAGGCAAAGTCCATCTGTTGAGTCAGGCATTTGTCCAAAAAAAGACAAAGATTTCCTTTTTCCTGCATGAATATTTTCTTAAATTTAAGTACTCCAAGTAGAAGAGTCTGAAGCTGAGCTGTGATGACTATATTGAATGTGCTGAAGAATAACGTCTTTTTTCAGTACTCTATTCCTGCATATTCCCATACCCAATCCCAACCACCACCAAGTCTTCTATGACCTTCCAAAGAGCTCAGTCCATTTTAAATCTTTCATCAGAGCTAATACAATTGTCTGGCAAGCTACACTACGCATTAAAAAGGCTGGACCAGACTGTGCCAGCCAGGAGCTCACATAGATGCCTAAGTTTACTCCTTTGTTAGCTGTATATTAGATGCATGTAACAGTCCTCTTAAGAATTACGTTTTAGTTTCCAAGTGTATCTTGGAGCTTACCAAAATAATCATGGAATTGGGAGAGGAACTGGGGTAGGCGGTGAAGATGGAAATGGGAGCGAGTCTTTACAGATACTCTTTTTCCACAGTTCATTCTATAGTTTTCTTTTATTTTACTTTTTCTCCTGTTTTTAGGTTTTGCTGTTTTCAATGATGTAGGATTCCCTATTCAATAAATAGTGCTGGGGTAACTGGCTGGACATATGCAGAAAATTAAAGCCGGGCCCCTTCCTTACACCATGTACAAAAGTCAACTCAAGATAGATTAAAGATTTAACTGTAAAACTCAAAACTATATATATACAAAAAAAAAAAAAAAGGCCATCCTATTCCAGACATAGGAATGAGCAAAGATTGCATGACAAAGATACCAAAAGCAATTGCAACAAAAGCAAAAATTGACAAATGGGATCTAATTGAATTAAAGAGTTTCTGCACAGCAAAAGAAACTACCAATAAACAGACAACCTACAGAATGGGAGAAAATGTTTGCACACTATGCATCTGACAAAAGTCTGATATCCAGTATCTATAAGGAACTTAAATGTATAAGGAAAAAACCACCTCATTAAAAAGTTAGCAAAGGACACAGACACTTTTCAAAATTATACGAAAAACAGTTATACAAAAAACAGCTCAACATCACTGATCATTAGAAAAATACAAATCAAAACTATGGTGAGTTACTCTCTCACACCAGTTAGAAAGGCTATTACTAAAAAGTAAAGAAAGAAAAAAAGAAAAATAGCAGAGGCTAGCAAGGTTATGGAGAAAAAGGAATGCTTTTTCACTGTTGGTGTGAGTGTGAATTAGTTCAACCATTGTGGAGAGGACTGTGGTGACACCTCAAAGATGTGAAAACAGAACTATCATTCAACATAGCAATCCCATTACTGGGCACGTACCCAAAGGAATATAAATAGCTCCATCACAAAGACACATGCAAATGTATGTTCTTTGTAGCACTATTCACAATAGCAGAGACATGGAATCAACCTAAATGCTTAGCGATGGTAGACTGGATAAAAAAGATATGGCACATATACACCATGGAATACTATGCAGCCATAAAAAGAATAAGATTATGTCTTTTGCAGGAACATGGATGGAGTTGGAGGCCATTATCCTTAGCAAACCTATGCAAGAAAAAACACTTATAAGTGGGAGCTAAATGATGAGACCACATGGACACCTAGAGGGGAACAACAAATATTATGGCCTACTAGATGAGGAAGAGTGGGAAGAGGGAGAGGATTCAGAAAAATAACTAATGGGTACTAGGCTCAATACTTGTCAACAAAATAATCTCTACAACAATCCCCATGACACCAGTTTATCTATATAACAAACCTGCACATGTACCCCGAATGTAAAAGCTAAATAAAACATAAAATAAAAAAGAAGGGTAGATTAATTGTTACAAAAAGCTTAAGGTACTTTTAGGAGAAGATTGTATTTTGAGTAAAAATAATTTATATTTCGAGGTTTTCTTTATTAAAATCTTCTTCATGTAACCAAATGTTTATATTTGCCACTGGATTAATTTGTTGCATTGTGCATCTCAAGATTTCACAGCAAGGGGAATGGTTTCCCCTATATCCTCCAACTCCGTGCTCACAAGACATCCTGTACTTGTAGTTACCTGCTCAATGAATGTCTTTCCTACTGTACTGTAAGCTCCAGGAGTACCAGGACTGATCTGTTCCCCACTGTATACCTGCGTCTGGAAAAGTACCTGACACATGGTTGACATTTAATACAGAAACAGTTTCTTTCTGTGCATAAACTTTGCTCATTATTCAATATTGAATGTTCAGTTAAGTCAATTTTTCTGTCAAAAAAATTCTAACTTTGTATATAAATATTTACAAATGCCACAATTCTGACTCCTCAAATTTCCCATGCTGATTTTATGACAGAAATGAAGATTAGGTGTAATGCAGCACATCACAATACCAAACATCACAACTTGAGAAGAGCCTGAACGCATAATGTGCTGTGTGATTCTGACCGTGACAGAGGAGGAGGAGGGATTCACCTCAACTGGAAAGCAGTATTTACCTACGGTCACTAGCAAGGCATACGCAGTATTTTTGGGAGAAGTCGAGTTGTTACAGATTTCAAACACTAACGATACCAGTTATCACTAGATGTTATCCAAAAGTGAAGGGGCACAACAGCGATGCTGTGTTTGCAACTGAGGCAGATGAATTTTGACTTGTACTGAAAGCTCACCCCACTGACAAACAGGAAAACAGAGCTGATAGAGAGGGAGAAAGGGAGAAAAAGAGAGAGGGTGGAAGGAAGGGACAGAGGGAGGAAAGCAGAGGAGGAAAGAGGAATAAAGAAAAGGGGATACAGGAGAAAGGAGAAAGTTATTGCCAAGACCACTTAATACAAATCTACTTTAGCTTCTTATTACATTAACTAGAACATAATGGCTACTGTATTTCGTAGAATAAGGCACATTGAGCTAACATTTACAGGGCTCAGAAATACTTAACCAACAATAAACTGTAGAATTAGCTCAGACCTAACTTGGGAATGCATTAAGATTTAGTCATACCCCCAAGGCAAATCTGGACTGTGGAACTCTTGTCCGGAGGTTAATTTGCATGACAAACCTAAATCTCTCTTGGGTAGGAATCAGCCCTCAGGCTGAAGCAGAGGAAGCAATTTCAAGTCCTGCATCCTCTTGTGAGTGCAGCCCCACAAGAAAAACACATCCCCATGAGGATAAGCAACAGTCCTGTTGGTCAAATGCTGCTTGAGCTCTATAAAATAATTTACTTAAAGGAAGCAGGCTCTACCTTTCCTCAGACACACAGATATGTCTTCAGCCTCAGAGCCCATGAACTTGGCTCCAAACTAGGATAAATGTCTGCGATAAAAGAGAAGTGTCTGACAGCCATCAGGAACACAAATGGCTCTGAACTGAAACTGGGAAGTATGTGTCCCAGAGAAAGGAAGAAGGCTTTCCATTTAGAAGGACACCTGGCACACCACTGGGCAGCAGATGATCTGCTTCAAAGACCAGAACAGTTTCGGACTTCCCTGCAGCTGTGGCTTTGGCATCCACAAATATTGCAAAGTAGAGTTTTGGCAATGGCAAGGGGCACATTTGTAGTTTTCCAGAATCATTCTCACCATCAGGGTATCATAACTCAACTGTTCTTCAGCATTCAGAGACACCATTAAAGATTCCTTCAAAGGTGCACCGAGAGCTGTGTAATCCCAGTGATATGTTGCTGACCAAAAACAGTCAAACTTTGTAAAATATTTGAAGAGATTTATTCTGAGTGAAGTGTGAGGACCATTGTCAGAGGTGTTTGAGCCAGAGCAACTCCATCTTGAATAGGAGCTGGGTAAAATAAGGCTGAGACCTACTGGGCTGCATTCCCAGATGTTTAAGGCATTTTAGTCGCAGGATGAGATAGGAGGTTGGCACAAGGTACAGGTCGCAAAGACACTGCTAATAAAACCAGCTGCAGTAAAAAAGCTGGCTAAAACCTACCAAAACCAAAATGGTGACAAAAGTGACCTCTGCTCATCCTCACTACTATACTTCCACCAGCACCATGACACTTTACAAATGCCATGGCAAAATCAGAAAGCTACCCTATATGGTCTAAAAACGGGAGGCATGAATGATCCACTTCTTGTTTAGGATATAATCAAGAAATAAACATAAACATGGGCAACCAGCAGCCCAGAGGCTGCTCTGACTATGGAGGAGCCTTTTATTCCTTTACTTTCCTAATAAACTTGCTTTTACTTTACAGACTCTCCCTGAATTCTTACTTGCATGAGTTCCAAGAACTCTCTCTTGGGGTCTGGATCAAGATCCCTTTCTGGTAACACCAAGACCTATGATACAGCCTCAGGAGGTCCTGAGAACATGTACCCAAGGTAGTTGGGTTACAGCTTGGTTTTATGTTTTAGGGAGACATAAGATATCAATCAATACATGTAAGGTATACATGGGTTTGTCCTAGAAAGGCAGGGCATCTCTAAGTAGGGTGGTAGAGGGGGGATCTCTTTCAGATCATAGGTAGGTTTAAAGGGTTTCTGACTGTCAATCTGTTGAAAGAGTTAACTTATTATCTAAAGACTTGGAATCAATAGACATGAGTGTCTGAGTTAAAATAAGGTGTTGTAGAGACCAAGGATCTTATTACATAAAGTCTCATAGGTGGCTGCCCTTAGAGACAATAAATGGCAAATATTTTCTATTTAGGCTTTTGAGAGGTGCCAGACACTCCAGAAAAGACCTAGTAAGGGAAAGAGGTGCTCTAGAGAATGCAGATTGCTACTGCAAGAGACAACTTTGCAGGGCCATTTCAAAACATGTCAAGGAAATATATTTTTGGGAAAAATTTTATTTTATTTTCTTCTTTATCTGTCATGTGATGTTATACGTGCGTCAGGTTGGAATTTGGTATCTTATTGCTAAAGCACTCTGTTCTGTCAGGCTTAAGATCTCTATTTTAACATTAATGCTGATCAGTCCTGTCTAAACTTCAAGAGAGACAGAGAGAGAGAGTGAGGGTGGGGTGGGGAGGGAGGGAGCGGCGGTGGGGGGGGGTGTGCTAAATGAGGCTTGTGGGGACCTACCTGCTTCCTATCATGGCCTGAACTAATTTTGTTTTGTTTTGTTTTAATTTATTATACTTTAAGTTCTGGGGTACATGTGCAGATCGTGCAGGTTTGTTACATAGGTATACATATGCCATGGTGGTGGTTTGCTGCATCCATTGTCCCGTCATCTACATTAGGTAGTTCTCCTAATCCTGTCCCTCCCCAGTCCCCCTACCCCCTGCTATTCCTCCCCTAGACCCCCACCCTCCAGGCCCCAGTGTGTGATGCTCCCCTCCCCGTGTCAGTGTGTTCTCATTGTTCTTCTGGTTTCTTTGGAATCCTGTTGGCCTCGAGAAAGGTCTATTCAGTCAGTTGAGGGGCTTAGAATTTTACTTTTGGTTTACAATGTGAAGTCAGAGAACACTATTTCTATATTTCTATTAACTCTTAAACAGTGTTATCTGATGAAAAAAAATAAACTGCTTATACTATTGAAATAGCTAACCAACTTTAACACTTCCAAAAGACCGGTGCAAAACACTTCTTTATTTATATGTTAAATGTTTCTGGTTTTCATCTTCTGAGTCAGTGCCAAGAACAAATCATGCACACATCACATAGGACTATGAAATGAACCACAAATAAGACTTGCCAGACAGTAACTGGTTCATCTACGGACCAGCTTCACACATTACATCTTCAACATACACAGCAGCTGTACCACAAAAAACATGTGCCTACAGAAATCCTAAATAAATGAAGAATGATAACATTCCTACTAGGATTAACTCAGGGAGATAGCCTGAGTTCTACAGTTTCAGTCTTTAATGTACTCAAAAAAACTAGTGAATTATTTATATCATGAACCCCCAGGACATTCGTATAACTTTTTTTGAATGAACTTGTTATTTAAGATTGGAAAAGTCAAAATTAAGGTGAATTCTACAGTATCACACATCCAGCTTACATGAATAGAAATATCTCAAGAACTCAAGCTTAAATGTCTGATGAAAGGGTAACAGGGTTTATGAGTTGATTATCCTATACAGGATCTCTGAATTGCTCAAATTCACTCTCCAAGACTGTGTCAACTACACATTAGTACTTTGAAAAACTCAGGATACAATGAATCCGATACAACCACAGCATACAAGAAGGCACCAACAAAATGTATGCAAAAGACTATAGTTTGTGTTTTAAAGTCTATAACAAATTTATTCCCACTGATTTCACTAAGTAATATTACTCTAAACTCTGGCTTTGAAATTAGACAGATTTGAACCTGGTTTCCAGGTCTACAAATAAGATAATAAGTCTCCAGGCAACTTACTATCTTCTTTGAAGAAGTTTCCTGTCTTAGAACGGTGAACAGGAAGAGTTCATAGGGTTCCATAAAGGTAAATGAAATCATCTATGCATCATAGCTAGCACACTGCTTGGATCACAATCATAAATGGCAGATTACTGCTATTTCTACTGATACTCTTAACATCTACTACTTTGACTATTACTATAATTTACTACTACTGCTGCTACTAAGTGATCAAAGATGAGCATTGAAATTACTGGATATGAGAATAGTAAGTAGAGTTCATTCATTTTCAACTACAGAAATAAAAGAATAAAAGTGATGACTATAAAAACACTGGATGTTGAATCATTCTTACTAAACGTTCTCTATAAAGCATGTTGTGGAATTAACATTAGCTCTGCATGCTTGCAGCATACTTTATTAAAATACAGAGGGAACCCCTTCTTTCTTTAGCCATTATCCTTTGGGAAGCCTGCCCAAAAGATCCTAGAACATAAGGACCACAAACAGCTGCAAACAACATTGAGTATCTTCTTGAGATTTAAAATATCTGGTGTTTGACAATTAGAAACAAGAGACTGAGTTGTTCCAACAGCATATTTTTAAGCAGAGGGTATATTTATTAAGCCCACAGAATGTTGTACATACTTAGACTTGTACCAAGGTGACCACCAGTGACATGTGAGGCCAGGTCTCTAAAATCAATGAACTTATAAAATATCTGACATTATTATGTATTATTATAGATGAAATAAAAGGAAACCATACAATTATTATTGATGAAATATTTCTATATATTTCATCTATAATTATAATTTATAATAATAAATATAATATTTCTATATATAATTTCATCTATAATTATGTATTATTAGAGATGAAATAAAAGGAAACCATATAAAACAACACACCTTCTAAAAGCTGAAGATTAACCAAGGATGAGCTCAGTGAAGACTGAAAGGGTCACACCTAAAGTTTATGAAAGGAAACCAGGGGTGGTGATACATGCCTGTAGTTCCAGCTACTCAGTAGTCTTAAGCCTAGGAGTTTGAAGCTGCATTGCACAATGATGGTGCCTGTGAATAGCCTCTGCACTCTAGCCTGGGTACGGTAGTGAGACCTCCTCACACCCCAAAAAAGAAAAGTTCACTAAGTGGTAAGAGATGTTATAACTAAGCCCTGATAAGTGGCAGAAAATAAAGGCAAGACTTCCCAGGCAAGAGCTCCGTCATAAACCAAGTCATGAGAAAAGGACAGAGCTTTACACATTTGCAGGAACAATGGATCACTAGTTTGCAAAGCATTTTGCAAAATGGCACAATCTAAAATTGCATACAAGCCAGCAAGCTGGTAACTTGAGAACATCTCTGTAGGGAAAATCTGTCTACATCAAAATGCCAGGTGATTTGTGGATGGCAAAAATTGCAGACAGGAGAAGCTTGTGGGAGGCTGTGATAATCTGCATATGAGGCAAAGAGGGTTTGGGCGGGGGTGATTGCAGAGGAGTTAAAAGGAAAAAGTAGTCATGAGAAAGAGTCTGAAGGAAGACGGGCAGGTCACATTCACTCACTGGATATGGGGAAATGTCCACCTCTGCTGAGTTTAAAAAATAATAATAATAAAAATAAAGATTCCAAGGTTTTTAAGCCTAGATCCTTGGAAAGAAAAATGAAGCCCAATAGAAACATGGTCCAGGTGCATAGGGAATGGGACAAGAAGAGGAGAGTCGAATGAAAGTTACACCAGACTGGTTGAGATAGGGCATGCGTCTGTGGGGCACATTTAGGGATGGAGCTGTTGACTGGGCCCCACCAGCCTTGATGTGTGTGGGAGCCATCAGAACAGAAGACATCTAGACAAAGGAGAAGAACTTGATTTTGGAAATAGTTGCTTATAACCAGGAGACATTAAGGTCACACAAGCCAACAGTAAGGCAGGGCAGATACCTTTAAAATTAAGAATGTCTCAGAAAGTATCTCTTTGAAACAACCAGTTCCATCTGTTTTCTGAACTACATTTTGATGAAAAGTGTCAATTATGATTTATGTAATACATTTCTATAATATGCCTCTGTGTACCAAACATGGTCCAGGGAATGGGGACAGAGAGAAGGCCAGTGAATTGGAAATAAGGATGTTGGTCTCTGCCTCCTACCTACTCCAGAGTCACTGATGCTGGACCCTGACAGCCCTCAGCCCCTCTCAGTTCCAAAAAGAATACAGACCAATGCACTTAGTATCAGAATGATGGAACCCAGAATCTGTCCTGCTGTGGGAAAGCTAATACCTGATGTTTTGAAGCTGACACGGAGTTATATCCACAGTCAAAACTTTCCCCCTATTTTCTAAGTTTATCCCCACTCTATATTTTGACATACCAAAAATATTACTTCTGAAGACACCACAATTTCAACTACTGTTGAACTTCTCTGAATTTAACCTTCCTCTAACTGAGTTAGTACCAGTTAATCAGGCTTACCTTTTACTAGGTCCCTTATGTCCCTACATAACACCATTCAGAGGCTTCTTTAATGACACTATTTTTAAAGGAGATCTGAGGGTAGTGAAGTTATTCAAATATTTCTCCTATTTCACATGTATCTTGAGAAACAAATTCACTAACAATCTCAGAAATAATCTTCACTCTTTCAATGGAAAGGGCATCCTCAGTTTTATCTTTCTTATTGACAGCTGAGCAGGGGAGGTCTTCCCACCTTCAGGGAGGTCTCCAGACACTGGAATCAGTGAACTGCAACCTAGATACCCCTCATAGAATCACATCTTTCTTTCAGCATGGTTTGATTTCTGTGTATATCAGGACTTACAGTCTTCTGCTCTTAGTAGCAATTGCTCTTTTTAAAATTCCATTCACTCTTTTTCAAAAATAAAATTGGAGCAGAAGTGCATAAAAAAAGATTCAAAAGAGCAAAAAACTTAAATAGTACCAAAGTATCAAAAACCACATAAGAAAGAAAAATTCCTTGCCCACATTTAGTCAGGATTTTGCCTCGCATTAAGTTCCATGATATTCCCTCAAGCTGCAAATCAGATTGCAAAATTCAAATTCCATTTATTTCATCAGTTGCTTATAATACTATAATAGTAATGAATCTAGTTTCAGAAGACCAAAGATGTGATATATAAAAGAAATTATTTATAGTTGTGGTTTTGTCAAAAAACATCAACTTATTCAGTAAATAGCTTTGTTTGATTTTCAGACTGGTTCAAAAGAAATCCAGTTCAATAAATACTTGTGCATTATCAGATACGTCAAGATGAGTAAGGCTCCATGGCCCTAATTTCTAGGAGTCCTAATTATTAGGTCTGTATAGAATATTAACAAATCAGGGACCAGGTTTGGCAGGAATTGAGAATAGAGGCAGAGAGAAATGATGGTGCAAAGAGAATGAATTTTATCCTGTCTGTTTGAAGGAAGGGGTAGGCATTGAACTATTTTGAGCTGGAGCCTGATGCAATCCAATTTGCATTTTAGACAGATCACTATGGTGATGATGGGTTGGAAGGATGCTGTTTGGGAAGCAGGGAAAATAAGGAGCTGTCGCACCAGTGGCACAGCAAAGGCGAGGCTGCTTGGAGAGACACATGGTGAGTAGAACCTGACTGGACATGGGTCGAAAGAAGAGAGACGGAATCTGTCTCCTCTGTGATTCTCTTATGCTGCCCACAATATTCTCAACACTGAAGGTCCTGCACACATGAGAGAGCAAAGCTGCTCTCTGTGCAAGGTACCTCCCGTTTGCCCTTGATATTCTAAGTCCTAACGGCAGCAAGTATTTGTCAATGTGAACTGGGATGACCCAAACTTATATTCACATGCATTCCTGTTGAATTTATATTCACTTTTCTTCACTAAGCCTGATGTAATAAAAAAGATAAAAAACTAGAGAAGCCAGGCCATCTTGGGGTGTCAGTGCTGGCTTTTTTCATAACAACAGGTGTGACCTTGGGCAAATCATTTACCTACTCTGGATCTGACTTGCTTGGTAAAATGTAGGGATTATGCCAGCTATAAATAAAATTCCTTCCAGATATGTGTTACTATCTGGTCCAAATAATTCTGCTCATCTATAAACTAGTTATTGGTAATAAAGAAAATACTGATTAAACTCCAAAGCAGTTCAGGTGCATTATATACTAGATGGCTTCTTGAAAAAGAAATTCCCTGGACCACATAATAGGCAATGAAAAAAAAAATACTTCTTTAAATTAAAACAGAGATATAAAGAAAGCAAAACAGTTCAATAAAATCTGATTGCTGGAAAAGTACTGATCTTGAATTAGATATCTAAGTATATCAAGAAAATCATCCAATGAGTTTAACTGAGACTAAAAAACTAAAGAGAGGTGTGTGCCACTCTGAATCAGTAAATCCATTCCCTAGTTGCTGAGTTAACCGCCAATTTTTTCAGGCCATCTTGCAAATGAGTTCTTTTGGTAAACACTTGCCGTTTTAAAAACTGCTTCATTTTTGTTGAGTAGGGTTCCCTTCTGAGAACAGCGTCCTCCACTCTCTTGGGAACTACCCCTTTACCGATCTAAAGTCATGATCTGAGAGCTGCTCACTTACAAGGTAACCTTTGTTTTCTTGTTGCAATGATTTGGTGGCTGTTGGGCTTCCGTCCTAACATCATCAATCAGTGTTCTTTTTTAGGACTTTTCCATTTGGAGCTGAGACATAGACTCCTTTCCTTTCTGATACTAATGCTGGAAAGAGACAGCCTCAAAGCTGTCAATGGAAAAGGTGTTCTGCTGAGGGAGAGAAAAAAAAAAGATGAGAGATGGAGAATGGAAAGCAAAGGAACATAGGCAGTGTTCAAACATCCGTGCCTGTTCCCGAGACTCCCGAAACCACTCTGTTCCTTGCCTTGTAAAAATGTCTTTTATTCTTCCTTTGATCTTTATGACTAGATTTTCTGCCAAAACTAGCTCAAATTGGATTTCTACAAGTTGCAACAAAAAGTGTCCTGATATAGTGATTTTTATCATAAGAAGAAAAGTGGAAAGAAATATTTTAAAAGCTCATTTCATCATCACTACTAGAAAGATAATTTAAGTGCCTCAATATTAGTGGCATGTCAATGATATCATCTTTAGGTATAGCAAAATCTTATCCTCTGAGTTATAGTACTTGCAGACCCACACAAACATGAGAGTGAACCTTGCCAAAAAAAGAAGTATAATTTATAAGATTTTATTTTTGTTGTTGCCACTAAAATTTAATATGGTTTGAGTTATTTGCAGAAATTTTATGAACTCCCTTTTTAAATGTTGAAGTTCAGTAAAACATGTGAAAAAAAATCCATGTGGTATGCAAAGATGGATGTCTACATAGATTGTATCCTCACAGGACACTTTGAGGGACAGGTAAGAGAGAGGCATGTATCTACCCATCACTGAAGGCCATCTGGACTATGTCAATGGAATGCAATCAGGCTAAACTGAGATGGCTATTCTGTCTCCTTTTAACTTGACTTTGAGAATGAAAGAAATTAAAATTATTTTGACCCGCAGTAAAAATTAGGCTTTAGCAGCTGGAAAGAAAGGGCAGGAGAAATAAAAATGAACATAACTACCAATCAGTTTTCATGAGAGTCATTTACCAAACTTGAACAGCTGGGCTTTGAAAGCTCTGGGACATATTCAACAATCTAGTGCTAAATTCATTGTGCTCTCACTTCTGCTGTATGATAAACCAGCTTGACCTAAATCATCTTCACAAATTGTTCTATGTATCATCAGATCAAGTGTGTAGACTGGGAGAAAGTGAGTTACCAAGAAGACAGGAAGGATAGAAGAAAAACTAAAGAAATGTGGAAGAGGGGATTCATGGACAAAAGAGTCTAAAGCAGGGTTCTTAACATTTTTGTTCCATAGACCCCTTTGGCAGTTTTATGCATCCTATGGGGCCTTTCCCCATCTCTGTAAAAGGCATCACAATTTTTTCAATTTTACATGTCAGACATTCAGAATTCCTTATTTCCCTAAACCACAAGCTGAAGTGTGAGTTGTTAAATTCTGTTGGCTCCACCTCCCTCCCCAGTGATTTCACCCTAGTCAAACCCACCTGACCTAGTTTACTGTAAAATCCTACTATCCTGCATTTACTCTTCTCCCACTTCTCTATACTGTATACATAGCAGAAAAAAAAAACTATTCTGTGAAAATCTAAATCATACTAGATCACTACCTGCATAAAACACTTCAATGGCTTTACAGTTTAATTTAAATAAAACTGACACACCTGTCCTATGTGATCCAAGATCCTATGTGATCTAACTCTGAACCAGTGATTCAATAATGATAGCTGACTCAAGAATACTGAGTACTTACAATACTCTTATTTTTTAATTTATTTATTATACTTTAAGTTCTGGGGTACATGTGCAGATCGTACAGGTTTGTTACATAGATATACGTGTACCATGGTGGTGGCTTGCGGCATCCA
Organism: Plecturocebus donacophilus; assembly: GCA_004027715.1. Lineage (NCBI taxonomy): Eukaryota > Metazoa > Chordata > Mammalia > Primates > Pitheciidae > Plecturocebus > Plecturocebus donacophilus. The sequence continues at coordinate 45,906 of PVKP010009639.1, forward strand.
TCAACCCATACCTGCAATATTCTACACCCTGTTCTAATTGTTTATTTTCTTTGTCTTTTTTATCTTTCAACAATTTCATGAGTTTATATCATTATTTATGTGTTTTAACGATGAGGAAACTGAGACACAGCTAACTTAGTTTGTGAAATGACAACTAATAAACACAGGTCTGTTATTTGAACCCAGAAACTATAGCCCCTGAGCCCACATTCAAACACTACACCATCTCACTTCTCATCTCTTCCTGTTTCCCTACTTCCTGTGATCCCAGGTGACCATGTGACAAACCAGTTCCTATTCTCAAGGAATTGTACCTGTTTACTTCTCTGAAAATTCTTCCCCAAGATCCTCATATGGTGGACACCTTCTCATTTCTCAGGACAAGGCTTATTACAGGGACTAGCAATTGCCTATCCCAATCTATCCCCTTTCTTGTACCTAATTTTTTAAGTGTTTACTCTTCTGTTTGTTCTTGGACTTAAGAAGTGATGCAAACTCACGCTCCAGTGACTGACTCAATCAGTCTAACTAAAATTTAGACTCTGCACCAGCCATGGAAATGTCATTCCCCACACAAGTGACACAATTTTGGCCAATATGGCATAATATGAAGTCTGCTGGGAACAAAGATTTCTGATATGATTTGGCTGTGTCCCCACCCAAATCTCACCTTGAATCATAGCTCCCATAATTCCCACATGTTGTGGGAGGGACCCTGTGGGAGGTAATTGTATCATGGGGGTGCTTTCCCCCTTACTGTTCTTGTGGTTGTGAATCAGTCTCGTGCTGTCTGATCGTTTTACAAGGGGAAACCCCTTTTGCTTGGCTCTTATCCTCTGTTTGCCTGCTGCCATGTAAGTCATGACTTTCACCTTCCACCATGATTGTGAGGCTTCCCCAGCCACGTGGAGCTGTGAGTCCATTAAACCTCTTTTTCTTTATAAATTACCCAGTCTTGGGTATGTTTTTTACCAGCAGCATGAAAACAGACTAATACAATTTCCTTGCTGATAAAAAAAAAAAAGAGACTTGTGAGAAAAAACTCTTTTTACCTATGAACTTTGCCTAAGGTAGATGAGGACAGAATGGCTAGAAGTATCATTCCATCTTACAAGCAAGATGGTAGCCAGTCCACATGCAGAGACAGGCATGGTAGAAGAAGTATTTCCTTATATCCTTACCCTCTTAACTATTCCCAGATCTCAAAGTCCTTCTATCTTAAGGCATCTTTTTTTTTTTTTAATAAATGGGGTATTTCTTTGTTGCCCAGACTGGCCTCAAACTCCTAGGCTCAAACCATCCTCCCACCTCAGCCTCTAGAGTAGATGGAACTAGAGGCATGCACCACCATGCCTGGCTTAAGGCATTTTTTATGTAAGATAACAAATTCTCCTATTATTTAAACTATCATGTGTTCAGTTGTCTGTTACACGCTACTGAAAACATCCTGGAGGAAGCACAGTTAAACTGTTACTTCCCCAGAGAGGCCTTCCCTGGCCATTGGATAAAAGGTATTTTCTTCTCCAGTTTCTCTCTAGCAAATCCTCATGGTTTTCTTTTCATAGCACATATTCTATCAAAGTATCTTTTTAAAATTTATTTACCATTTACTTTCCTCACTGAAATGTAAACTCTCTAAGAAAAGGAATCTTGCCCTTGTTATCTATTGCTCGATTACCAGTGCCTAGAATACTGTCAAATTCCTCCCCTTAAAATGTTAACCTTGGAAAATTCTCTCAACATCTCTGCATCTCAGTTGGACTGTAAAGGTCAAATTAGTTACTTCATATAAATTGCCTTAGGAAGTGCGCAACACATAGTTAATGTTCAATCACAATAGCTTTTAATGTTATTGCTATTCTTATATAGGCACTCAATAAATATTTGTTAAATGAATAAAAATATGAAACAATGAATCTCTGAAACGTAATGTGATTGCTCTCTACATTAGAACATGGTAAGGGAAGAATCTGTCTTATTAAAAAAAAAAGATTTTTAAGAGGAGAAGCAGATTAGTGTTAAAGGTTGAAAAGATTCACGCTGCATAGACATCTCCATTTCCCAAAGGCAGAACACACTAGAAAACACTCAGTTATAATATCAGCGGCCATATGGCCCCATTACAATGCAGGAATTAGTGGTGAACCAGACAAGCAAGGTTTCTGTTCTTATCAGCAGTGAACCAAGACTTCAACCAGCCATGAATAGGCCAAACATTTTATTTAGCAAAAAGCCAACTATGTAAAAGGTTCTTGAATATCATTAATGACAATTAAATCTCTCAAAAGGCAAGGAAACAGCCAGAGGAAACAACCACTTTGGACCTAGCTCTGACAACAAGGGGAACTTATTGATGAAGTGGAAGTAATGTGAAGTCTAAAAGAAAGTGACCATGCTATCTTGAATTTTGTTTTTACTAAGGAAAAGAAAACTGGACATCATGATTTGTACACCCTAGACTAGATTAACTTCTGCAAAATGTTTAGAGAAAAGATATGCATTATTCATGGCATGAGACTCCTAAGGAGATTATGACTCAAAAGTGTTATGATGTTCTCAAGAATACAATTTTGAGTGCAATTGCTAAATGATAAAATGAGGAGGAAAGGGGAAAGAACAGTAAAAAATGTAGCTTCAGATGTTCTTCAAGAAAAATACAATTGAAAAGTATTCATGTATTTTGTATTCATCATCTTGGTAATATAGCATTAGGAACATAGCAAATAGAAGGTATTATCAAATGAATGAAGGATAAAATGAACATTGAGTATGAAAGTGCTAGGGCCACTTAGATTCACATCAGAGTCACTAGAGTCCCAAATGAGATGAGATTAACAGGAGGAAGGATTAAAAATACCAAAGAAACTTATGGAGCAAAAGAAGGCCTGTGACTTTGAACTAATAATATAATGATAATATAAAAATAATGGTGTTCAACCTCCAAAACCCCAGCTGAACATCATTAGTAAGAAATTGAACCCCAATGAGGGTAAAGATTATTGGTCAGTACCTACATGTTCTATATGAACTCATATCTCCTTATAATAATGAATTATAAACACAGTATAAAATACTTTGCTATTGAGATCTCTGGGTACTAGGAGCAGTATTAGGAGACCAGAAATAGATGAAACTAAATTCAGAAAGCTTCAAGGAGGTATAGTTGTGATGGATTTCCAATGGCATTCTCAGTAGCTAATCACAAAGCAAATATAACCACATTTCTTCCCTTGATACTATTATTAATTTAGCAAATCTTCTGGGTTAATGCAAGATAATTCACATTGCTGTTTATGATTGATATAGTTTGGGTATTTGTCCCCCAAAAATCTCATGTTAAACTGTAATTCCCAGTGTGGGAGGTGGGGCCTACTGAGAGGTGTTTGCATCACGTGGCGGACCCCTCATGAATGGCTCAGCACTATCCCCTTGGTGATGAGTGGGTTCATGTGAGATCTGGTTGTTTACAAATGTGTGACACCTCCCTCCCCTTGCTCCTGCTCTTGCCATGTGACATACTGGCTCCCTGTCACCTTCCACCATGAATAAGAACTCCCCGAGTCTCCCCAATGCTTCTCTGTCTCCAAAGCTAGAAACATTGCTAGCACCATGCTTCCCATACAGCTTGCAGAACCATGGGCCAATTAGAACGCTTTTCTTTATAAGTTACCCAACCCCAAGTATTTTTTTATAGAAACACACAAACAGACTAATACAATGACCTTCTTTGAGACAATCTGGAATAATAAGGCTTGGATGCCAGTTTAATGTAGCAAATTAGTGACTGGCTACATTCAAAGGATGGCTAATGGATTATGCCTACCTGCAGGAAAGAGTTGAGTGGGGTGCCAAAGTGCTTTCTTCTTAGCTTTGTAATATTCAGCATTTTTTAATCAATTGTTAACAATGTTGAGATTATCATCATTACATTTTCCAATGATAAATGGCTTGGTAGTATTGCAAAAATACTCTTTCACAGAATCAGATCCAAGGAGATTTTAGTAGCTTGGGTTAATGGGCTACATTTAACAAGAATGAGTTGAATGAGGATAAATGAATGATCCCTGAACTCAAGTCCATAATATTGATGACACAAAATCAGGATATAATAATGTATCTAACATCATCTTTTGATAGTTGACTACTGCCACATTTTAACCCTTGCCCCTCATTCTTTTCCTTTTGCCCCACCTCTGGGAAAGCTTTTAAATGCCTGGGTGTTTCCCTCTTTGGCTCCTGCAGGAGATTTAAACCATGCAAACCCTTCACGTGTGGGTACCTTGACCCAGCTCCAACCTCCTTCCCTGATGTTAATATGGAGCAAGTATCCTTTCCTTGAGAAGCCCATCTTGATCTCTGAGACTTCTATTTTGTAAGTAATAAATCTTTTCATACTTTTGGTGTTAGAGTTTAGCATTATCAATCTTAACATCCAAAGTAAATTTTGGTGGGAGTCCATCAGCCTCTGCACAGTGGATGCAACCCAGAGGTGGTGGGATGAAGGAGTATACAAATTAGGAGTGGCTCATAGGAGAAAGACTCAGAGGATAGGCTGGGAAAGGCAGAAACAGAAAGCTCAGTACAAGTCCATAGTATGGTGGAGCTGCCCAGAAGACTAATGTGATCCCAAGGGGCTTTAGTCCAAGTGGATATATAGGAGGAGAGGAAGCAGTCTGCCCAATTCTGTGTAGGTCAACCACCCAGGAACCCTCATGACTATCTTCTCTTCTTTCGCATCATTCTCTCCCTTTTGGTGATAACCCTCAAACTCCTCTATTTAAATCCCATCTCTAATGTAGATAATTCTCACATGTTTATCTCCAACCCAGACCTCCAATCATGGGGTCATGGGCAGCTTGAACTTGACAGATCCAAAGCTGAACTCTTTATATCCTCCAGCAACCTGTTCCTCACTGCCTATCCCCACCCTTCTCAGCTCAGCATATGGTGGCAGGCTGAAAGTCTTGCAGTTATCCTTGACACCACTTTTTTCTTTTACAACCCATTTCTGATTCACTAGCTAATCCTATCAGCTCTAGCTTCAAATTATATCCAGAATTCAACTGTTTCTCACAGATTTCACTGCTACGCCAGTACAAATGCCACCATTATGTCTTGCCTACATTGTTGCGGTAGTCTCCTAGCTGATCCTCCTGATTCACTTTCTGTCTAATCAACACCAGTACTAGCAACCAGAGCATTTCTGCTAAAAGTAATATCAAGTCACTCCTCTGCTCCAAATGTTCCACCGTTCCCCATGGCTCTCAGGTTCAGAGCCAAAGTCCTTAATGATCTAACCTCATTGTGACTCCATCTCCTAATTCTGCTCTAGCTTTTCCTTTTCCACTACACTAGCCTCCTTGCTATCTGGTTTTCATTTTCTTAACATACCAGTCTTGCCCCACCTCAAGGTCTTTTAACTTGCTCTTTCATCTGTGTGGGACTCTCTTTCTTCAAATATCCACAAACTCATTCCTGCATGTTCATAAGTCTTAAGACTTATCTTCTCAGTGAGGGCTTCCTAGGTCACCTTAACTAATGACCCTAACAATTCTCTACCCAATTATGTCTTACATCTCTGTATTGCTTATTTGCATCATAAACTCTCTTATATATTACATTACATGTTATATTATATATCTATTTTCTGTCTCCCTCACTTAAGTTCCACGGAAGTGACAATTCTATTCCACTGTGTTCACTGCTCTATCATTCAGCATTGTACTCTGACTCAGTGAGTACTCAGTAAATATTTTCTTGAATGAATGAATGAACTTTAAGATACTGTGTCATCAACCAGGCATGGTGGCTCACACCTGTAATCCCAGCACTTTGGGAGGCCAAGGTCGGCGGATGACGAGGTCAAAGTTTGAGACCAGCCTGGCCAACATGGTGAAACCCTGTCTCCACTAAAAATATAAAAATATTAGCCAGGCATAGTGGCACATTCCTATAGTCCCAGCTACTCGGGAGGCTGAGGCAGGAGAATCACTTGAACCCAGGAGGCAGAGTTTTCCAGTGAGCCGAGATCATGCCACTGCACTCCAGCCTGGTAACAGAGCAGGACACCATCTCAAAAAAAAAAAAAAGATACTGTGTCATCACTATGATCACCAACAAGAATATGGGCATATTGGATATTTTTTAATTAGTGACAGAACTTCAAGTCATACACCACAAAGAAAGGAAGAATGAAATGAGTATGCTCAGCCTGGAGAAGAGGAGACGTGCAGAAGAGGTGGATGGAGATTGGTTTGATACAGTAGAAAGCTTCAAACCTTTCATAGCTATATTACAAACAGGGTTATCTTATTTTGTTTGTGTTTCTAAGTTATCAATTGGCATAAATAAATAGAAGCTCCAGGAAGACAAATTTCAACTGAATTCAGGATCTTTTACATAGTCCAAGTTTTCCCATGATATCCTGGGATCCACTGAAGGAGATCCACTGAAGAGCAAGTTTCTCCTTCTTGAAGCTACAGAATGAATGAAAAAGTCATAGAGATGATGGATGCGCTGGATAACAATCTTATGCCAATTTATAGTACTTTCATTCTTTGAATGAAATTATACAGCTGACCTGTAGTGAATGTATCATTTGGACAAATGGACATGGAGAAAGAAAAAAATATATATATACATATATACACACACACAATTATATTTATGTGTATATATATACATATATTTATGTGTACACACTCACACACACACACACACACACACACACACACACACACACACATATATATATATATTTGTTTTGAGATGGAGTTTCACTCTGTTTGCCCAGGCTGGGGTACAATGGTGCGACCTCAGCTTACCGCATCCTCCACCCCCCGGGTTCAAATGATTCTCCTGCCTCAGTCTCCTAAGTTCAGATTACAGATGCACACCACCACACCCAGTTATTTTTTGTATTTTTAGGAGAGATGGGGTTTTACCATGTTGGCCATGCTGGTCTCAAACTCCTGACCTCAGGTGATCCACCTGCCTTGGTCTCCCAAAGTGTTGGGATTACAGGCATGAGCCACCGCCCCCAGCCTAGAATATGTTTTAAAATGAAGTATGGGACAAAACTCAATAGCTTGCAAACCTAAATCTGGTTTAGTAATTTCTCCAGTTTTCTAAATCAGTTTAAAATGTTTTAAGACCTATAAATATTTTATATTTGAAAACCCCAATTGTCATCTCTCAATTCTCTATACTAATTTTTTTACCCCTCCTTCCTCTCTCTTTCTCCCCAATACACACACTCTCTCTCTCTCTCTCTCTCAAGTTCTAATCACTATAAACACTTCTAGCTCTGATTTTTCTAGAATTTCCTCAACCTTTGTTGAGATTGAAGTTAGAAATGGATAAAAGATGCTGTTGGAATATCTCTTTTTTTAGAAACAGAAAGCATTGCAGACTTGGGAAGAGGGGTGTAGTAATATAACTTCCTTTTAAAATCTAAGATTCCAAGTTCATACCTTCTCTGTTGATAGAAAAGGATCACCATGTGTGAGGCAAACACTGGATTTCAAGGGCAGAGACATGATCCTTTTGTATCTTCCCACAGTTTGAAGTGTAATGCCTGAATTGTAACTGGTACTCAATAAATGTCAACTGCCAAATATATACTTTCCTCAAAACCTGGCAGAATGTGCATTAGGAAAACTTGAGCTTATCCTAGCTTCTTCACTTTTTAAAGTTCCAAAGGATTTGATTAAAGGGTTATAAAAGATTATTTAAATAAATCAACTTATTAATAATCATGCTATGAATGGATCTCATAGGATTAGAACTGTTCTATTTCATTTAGATTGCTTTTAATAGATATGACTTTGCTCTCTACTTTTCTTGATTACAGTTCCATATCTAACACATTCATCAGCTGAGGGCTTTCTTCTTTTCCTGCCCATTCCACATCCTATTGAAAGTCTAATGCAAATGTTAAGAAGAGCAGGGGTGAGATAGGAGTGTGTGTTTGGGTTAGGAAGGGTAGGTTCACATGCTCCCACTAGCTGCAAACCCTAGCTAAATTAACTCAGTGTCTCCACAAACTGTTCCTATTCTGCACAATATCTATCTACATATGAGTAACATAGCCCTTTTCCTTGATTTCCACCAAAAACAAAAATAAAACAAACAAAAAGGAGCATTCCCATATCCTTTGTATGTAGAGCAGCCTTTGCAGAAGATTTGGAAAGAGAGAAGCAACACAGACACACACATCCCTCTCTAAATAAGAAGATAAAATATTCCCATTCTTCTTATGTCCCTTTCCACTAGTAAGTTTCAGCTCCCAGAAAGTTCTATATATCTTCATGCTTTTTCTTCTCCCACAAATCCTTCCTTATATCTTACACAGAGCAGTATGGCAATATTAACATTTCTTAGAAATCCAGTGAAAAAATCTTGAGTCATCTTTGACATTTCCTTTCCTTGCATCCCCTATAACTAAACTGTCCCTAAATCAACTTTTGTCCCTTAGTCGTCACTTGGAGTGAACTCCCTACATTCCCATCTCATCCCTAGACCAGCCCTGTATCTTCCCAAGTTAATTTCCTAACTCAGGCTTCCACAACTCACAGAAAGCCCAACCACTACCTTTACCAGACACAACTTCTGTCTCACCTTTTCTCTTGTTATGTTCTCTCCTGTAAATCCCTTGTTTATTCAAATCCTACCCATGTTTGAAGACCAACCCCGCCCCCCAATCCCATGCCTATGTTGAAGAATTCAAGCCCAAATGTATCTCTTCCTTTGCCAAACAACTGTTTACATAGCAGTCAAAAATCTAATCACTTCAAGTATTTATTTTGTATGTTTGTTTCTTTATGTTTCCCAATCTGACTTGAACACACAGGAATGCAGAAAACTGTCTTGTTTAATTGCATCCCCCTACAGCCAAGCTCAGGTCTGGACAAGAAAGGGCTATTTTAGTTTATTGAAGAGGATCATGTAATGGTTATGAATGCAGTTGGGGAATGACTACTACTTACTTACTATAAGGATCTCAGGGCAGATTTCTTAACTTCTCTAGGCTTTGGTTTCCTTGTCTGTAAAATGAGGATAATGTGAGTGACAAGTGTTATGAGGAAATTAAGTGTGATAATGCACATAAAGCATAATGTCTGTGATATTTCAGTCTGGCTGCTTTTAAGGATCAACCAGAAAGAGCATTTGGGGTCATCTACTCTAACACCTTCATTTTGAAAATGAAAATATTAAGTCCCAGGGAGATTAATTAAACGGGAAGACTAGAGTCTGCTTCTAGGGGAATCTGTTGGTGACTTTCTCAAGGTCCTTCCTGGCTTGGGGCAGACAGAGGACTAGAATCCCTCCAATCCCTCTGGTCTCCCTCAGCCTGATGTCCTTTCTGCAGCATTCTGATGCCACCAGAATCAATTTAGAGGTTAGAAAACCTTCAAGTGATTGAAAAAACTCAAAGTCAGTGGTTGTACTTGAGGTATTATTAGAGATTCTAGAGGACAGCTTTTAAGATACCTTTAGATTGTTACGATAACAAATTAATTTTAAAATCAATAAAGAATGAAAAGATGTTATCTGTGATTCTAAACAGCAAGAGGACGCTGCTGAGTCATTTCTTTCCCTTAGCAGAAAACAAAGTTGATTGTAATATTTATACCTTCAATGCTCTTACACCTAAAAAGCCCTCTATCATAATTTTTTTAGAGTATACATATGTTTGTGTGTGTGAATAAGTTCACACAAGTGTGTGCACATGAGCATATGTATCTGTTGATTGAGCTGGGAAAAGAAATCTACATGACCTCAGAACTGAAGAGGCTCCCTAAGGTAGACTGGGAAAATCTAGGCAGGATCTCCAATAGAAGAACGTTCTGTAGCTCACCTTTCACCTGAAAGAATTTCAGAGACAATGGGTGACTTCAAGAGACCACTGGGGAACAAATTCCCCTATGGTACAGTTGGTAATGACTGAGCCCCACCAGTCAGTGCACAATGAATGGGGATTTTTAGTCTCTGCTTACATTCAGCTCTATTGTCCCTGCTGTCTGTGACTCACCTTCCTTCTCCCCACCTGAACACATGCCTTCTCATATACGCAAGTACGTGCATATGCAGTACTCAGAAACCTCAGGGATATACACTCTCCTTGTAGAAACTGTACAATGTTTGCTAAAGCATAGTCCCACTGGTAGTTGACTCAATTCCTAGAAAATCCAGGGGATTCTAAACAAAATAGAACCTATTTCTACTAGGCCTGAACCAAGCAAAAAATTTTGGAAGCCAGCATTTGCTGAATCCTTCACATGCTCCATATACTCTTCTAGGATTTTCATGAAAAGTATTATTACTCCTGTCATATTTACAACTCTATGACCAACTCCCCAAATAAGACCCAGTAGATACTCAAAAAATATTTGGTGAATGAATTCACCTGAGGTCACACAGTTAGCAGCAAAACAAGAAATCAAACTAGGATGTAACTGACCAAAGACCATACTCTTTAGCCACTAAATCACACCATCTTCAACCCTACACTACTTCCCCTGAGAAGTGTCCTTGTCATTATAAACTGAATGTTTGTATCCCACCAAAATTTATATATTTGAGCCTTAACCCCAAGCATGGTTGTATTTGAAGATAGGGCTTCTAAGGAAGTAAGGTTAAATGAGGCCCTAAGGGATAGGGCCCTGATAGGGCTAGCATCCTTATAAGAAGAGACACCAGAGTGTGCACTCTCTCTCTTCCAACAAGCATGCACTGAGAAAAGCCACGTGCGGACATATGCAGAGGTGGTTGTATGTAAGCCAGGAACAGAGCCCTCATCAGAAACGTAATTGGCTAAAACCCTGATCTTGGACTTTTGGCCTCTAGAACTGTGAGAAAACAAATTTCTGTTATTTAAGCCACCTAGTTTATGTATTTCATTGTGGCAGTCTGAGTAGAATAACATACTTTTAAGACCAAAATTCCCCCAGCTCTGGGTTGTATGATTCTTGTGATTTGAGTTGTTCTTGTGCACACCAGGGTATGTGCCACACAAAAAATAAATATGTATTAAATGATACCCATTTAATACATAATTGTATGCAGAACCCCAGCATACTTAGGAAAAAGAAAACCTGTTTTCCTATCCAGTTCTACCCATATCTTCCAAGCTGCAACCTTAAATAGGAAAGAAAGGTGGGGAGATCACAAAGTATGTAGTTATGGTATATTCAAAATAGTTATTAGAACATACTGATGAAGGAATGACTCATAACTCAGATATGTGAAAGCTCAATATCAAAACAGCAGTATTCTTTTTTTACCTCGAGCATTCTTCTTTATTTCTACTTTTCTTCATAGTAGATAACAAAATCTACAAAGAAACATTTATAGCCACACAGCAGAGCGTGGAGTTGAGTGAGAGCCCGGAGTCCTATAAAAATGTTGCAGACTTTTCCCTGGAATCTGGGAATCTTGGACAGCTCCAGATCCCATCCAGGTCTCCTGAGCAGTGCTCTCACAGCTGCTCTGAAGGCCTCAGTAAGAAACAAGATGAGGCCAAACTCCTCTGAAAACTTTTCAGAATGGCCTCCATCCACCTCAGCAAAAATGTTAGAAGGGCATGTAGTCATAATCTGGCACTCTAGTGGAAAGATTGCCTGTAGTCTGCGGGTGTGAGCCATTGTACAGCCTGCTGTATGGCTATTAGGCTCAAAATTGTTTACTACTATGTCTCTGAAACCTAAATTACAGTAAAAACCCAGTAAATCATCCTTTCCTGCATCGGCAACACCAGACTAATTGTACATATCACAAGTAACCTGCACCTGCCTTGAAACTCTTCTCCACATTGAAGAACACGGCAGTCTGAAATTAGGACCTCACTAAAATGTTTCATCAGTCAGACCTAGTTTTGCTATAAAGAAGCTACCACCCACACTTATCTGAAATTTATTTATTCCTCCCTCAAATTGCTGGTTGGCCATATGTAATATAGTCATCACTTTCATGTAGGTTTTTGGCACAATGGAGCTCACTTCTATGCATCATCTAAAGCAATATAAACTAAATGGCCACAAGACTGCAGAATGTTAGAGATGAGAAGCAATAGATATCATCTAGTTCAACTCCTTTATTTTAGAGATGAGGCAACTGAAGTCCAGAGAGTCAAAGTAACTTAACAAAATTCACACAGGTGAGTGAATGCATTCCACTTCTCCCGTAATTTTCTTTTTTGTACAAATTGCATCTCTGCCTACCCCCTTTCTCTTCTGTTTCTAGCCTCTGTCTCACTGTAACCCCAGTAGACTGCAAAGGAGGTGACATAACCTAGGCAGCTAGCTTTCTGCAAGCGGATTCTCACCGGAAAACTGGCACTCGGTGCTTTGGCAGAGAATGTGATAAAGCAGGAGCAGAAAAGAGTGCACCATCTGGACAGAAGGACGCTTAGTGCCAAGTGGGCCCCAGCTACGGGGAAGAAGAAGGAAAAAGGAAGGGTGTCACCCAACTGCACACATGTATTTTCCCTTTGAGGGGATTTGTTAGTAACCATGCTATTCTGAGTGGAAGCCATTGTAGGTGGTTCTGATGGCTGACAAATGTGTAGGCAAGGAAGAAACAAGGTGAGTAGTAGCCAGGCAATTTGCAAACGATTGTGAGCCAGAAATAGTTGGTGGTGTCTGATTACTACGTATGAATGAAGGGATATGTCTCTGAAGGGTATGTCTCTGAAAAGCATGTATGTGTTTTCCCCCACTTACTCTCCTCTCCCTTTTTAGGAAAGTAGTAAGCACAAGATTTTCCCTGACAGTACCTAGAAGAAAATCTTTTATTTGACACCACCCACTGACATTTCTCTGCTCTTGCCGCATTTTAATCACACTAATATTTCCCTATGCTGTGGCCACGTGTCCCACCTATGAATACCATACCTGTGTATACAGGGGTTTTCAACAATCAGTTGTAGGCATCATGTTGCTTCAGAGGTTCTCCTCTTAGTGATTCTAGCTTTCTTTGTGCAAATTGCTATTGGCAATAATTTTTAAGTAAAATGCATCTTAACTATGATTTTGTTTTTGTTATGAAGATGGTTCTACTGAACTATACCACATTGGAGGAGTAAGTATTTTAAGTTATTTTCCCCGGTTTAACACCAACCTGACCAACATAGTGAAACTCTGTCTCTACTAAAAATACAAAAAAATTAGCCGTGTGTGGTGGCGCATGTCTGTAGTCCCAGCTACTTGGGGCGTGACTGAGGCAAGACAATCACTTGAACCCGGGAGGTAGAGGTTGCAGTGAGCTGAGATCACGCCACTGCACTCCAGCCTGGGCAACAGAGTGAGACTTCATCTCAAAAAAAAAAAAGCAAGAATCATGCTAAATTTTCAATAATACATCCACAATACATCATCTCCATTGCTTGGCATTTTAGAGTTTAACAAAGCACAACACGTATATTGTAATATACAATTTTAACAATAGTAATCTGATGTTGGTATATATTCCTGCTTTACAGAAGTGCTCACGTGCTTACTGAACAGAACTCAGCCTCTGAGGCACTGTGGCATGTGGAGCGAGCACTGACTCTAGATGCTGATTGAGGTGGATGTGGATCCTGACACCTACTATGGCCCAGAGCAAATCAGTGAATACCTCTAAGCTTCAATAGTAGCAACTCCTGCCCATAAGACTCACATGCTTTCAAATAAGATAAATTATTGGAAGATGCTTGGCACAGCATGGGGGCACCTGTCTGTTTCTCTTTCCTTTCTCAACTAACTCCAAGTCTCATGCTTTCCTATTACCCTAGGATGCCTTCTTGTTCCTCTTTTTGGTCCTCCTATGACCAGTGAGACACACTCTAAGACAGCTGTATGAGATTAGGATAAAACCGATGGTCAGAACACAGCCATGTGAATAGTAAATAAAAGGGGAAAAACTATTCTTCAAAATTGAGCTAACTGGCCTGATCAATACTGTTATGAATGTAAAAAATGGAGAGTACATATCAATCTTTAATGTACTGCAGCTGTTATCTCCCAAACTAAATATGTACACTTTCCTTTAAAAAAAATAACAGAGGGGGAGTAGAGGGCTTTTAGTCCTGTATAGTAAGTCACCAGAATATTCCTTCTTCACGTTTTACAATGATTTAAATTCATATTTAGTAAAAAGTAGGCTACTCATAACAAAAATGCCAGTCTAATAAGCTTCTTCTGAAATGATTTTTATTTTATTTGTCTCTGCAGTAATATAAAATCTAATGACCAAGCGAAAAACAAATGCATCTGGTACAGCTGATCCATTCAAAGTCTGTGCAAGCTGGAATGACGACCTCCAGGCAAAATTCTCAGTACTTGGAGTATCAAATCTGTTCATCGGGATTCAACCTCTGTGAAATAAAATTTGATGCCTTCCATAGGTAATTCTTTTGTCAAGGAGAAGTCACTGCATCCGTGCTGCTAGGAATCCATTTGTTATATTGTGTCTTTCTTTGAATACCACCAAGGTTGCACGACCTCCTAATTTCATTACTCTTCAGCACAGCCCAAGTATAATTCATAAACTGTAGGCAGAAAGAGTTCCTCCTCTTTCTGGGAGGTGGGAGAGGTTGCTTCTGCCCACCCTTAGTGTTTCCTCCCATACAGAGGGTGCTCTCCTACGGGGACACGCCTGGCCTCTCCTTCTTTTCACTCCTTCCTTGCAAGGGAGAAAAATATCAATCCCATTGTTTTTAAGGAGAAATTCTAAAAGCATAGTCCAGCCTCACTACTCCCATTTTCTCCTCAAGAACTGGCCATCTCACTCTGTTGCCTAGACGTTAGCAGCTATAGACTACAGGGGCACGACAGCTGGCATTAACCAGGTAACTGTAACATTTATCCAAAGGTTACCACGAGCTTTAGAGCTGTAGTATTAGCAGTATCTAATTTTTGAATGGGAAAAAAGTACTTATCATTTATTCCCTTGCATATTTATTTCATTGAATAATGCCTACTATTTCAACTCCAAAATATAAAGTCCTGGCAGGGAAAAGGCCACCAATTAGAACAATTTTTAAAGCACATTCACAAGATAGTTGCCCATATTAACTATATTTCACTCATCATTATCTAGAGATAGATGGAAATTTTGTCTATTGGATTTGAATTTCTACAAATCATGAAGTGAGATTTTTTTCTTCAATTCTAACTGCCCAGCTGATGTTAATTAAGTACAGAGTGAGAGCATTTAAAAATCAACTATAAGAAATATGGTAGCTGGGCACAGTGGCTCACACCTGTAATCCCAGTACTTTGGGAGGAAGAGGTGGGCAGATGATGAGCTCAGGAGTTCGAGACCAGCCTGGCCAACATGGTGAAACCCCGTCTCCACTAAAAATACAAAAATTATCCGGGCATGATGGTGTGCGCCTATAATCCCAGCACTCAGGAGGCTGAGGAAAGAGAATGGCTTGAACCCAGGAGGCAGAGGTTGCAGTGAGCCAAGATTGTACCACTGCACTCCAGCCTGGGCAACAGAGTGACACTCCATCTCAAAAAATAAATAAGTAAATACATGGTTTATCAGTAATCATTTACTAATTTTTGAATAAAAATTAAGGATAAGCTTCCAAAGAAGTATTTACAAATCAAAGGAAGTGATTCACTTTAGAAACTATTTCATCCCCCTCATGCCTAATAATACCCAAAATATCCCAGGCACATGGGTATTATGAAATACATTACTTTAAGCCCAGCACATTAGGCAATGAAAAAATAGGCCAGAAGTGTTCCCGTATGTTTAGGCACTAGCTGTTTTTCATGGGTGGCTGGTGGACATTTCCCTTCCTAGCCCTGGAAAATCACCCTCAATCCAGATCATCTGATCAGCTTCTGCCAAGCTGCCTACAGAACCTCGGAGGCCACTGGGCTCTGTTCACACTGCTCTTCCCGAATCACTGAACTTTTCTGTGCTCACTGAACTTTTCCCCACAAGGTCACTCTCCTTAATCTTTAACTGTCTTTTAGACACTATAAGAAACTTCATTTACCTTTCCCAAATCTCCGTAAATTTCACTTTAGAGTCTCATCTAAGTTCCTCCATTTATGCAGAAAACGTGGAACTTTACTATGGTTTAAAGAAAGGGAAAAACAACATCTCCCTCATTCCTTTGGAGTATGTAGTTGTGAGGTGTTGTACAGGTGTAAAGAACAGAAATGGTTGACTAGCATTTGTCTCAACACTTTACAAAGAAATTGATTAAGGAAAATGGCATGAATTCAGACATTACTTTGTCAAAAATGTAAAAGGGTTTATATCTTAAGTTTACTTTATGCTATCTATTTACTCACATACTTTCCATATTTTGACAGGCAGAACACAGTGGTTCAAGCCTGTAATCCCAACACTGAGAGGCTGAAGCAGGAGGATCACTTGATGCCAGGAGTTCAAAACTGACCGGGGCAACATAGTGAGACCATGTTTCTACCAAAAAAAAAAAAAAAAATTGCCAGGAGTAGTAGTACATGCCATAGTCCCAGCTACTCAGGAAGCCAAAGTGGAGGGGAGACTGAGGCTGCAGTGGGCCGTGATGGCACCAACTGCACTCCAGCCTGGGCAACAGAGTGAGACCCTGTCTCAAAATAAACAAATAAAATAAAATATATTGAAAAGTTAGATAAGGCTGTTTGCCTCAAAGCAATTGGAAAAGCAAGTGCTTTAAGTTTCATTAAGAGACTACATAATTTTGTCTACTTTTACTTGGTGCATGTTTTAAGCTATTGTATTCTATGTGCTATATTATGCCTCTAACCTTGTCTTCCTATATATTTACCTAGATAGGTTATATCTTCTATTTTATTTCAGCATAAAAACATGATTATTACAAAACTTTTGCTATAAAATGGGTCACGGAGACTGATAAGTTGAGATTCACTACCCTATAGGAGAAGATCCATGATCCCTCCCTACGCCTTCACTCACCTCGCTCACTCCAGCCCCCACTTGACCTTCTTGCTCCTCTGACACACATACACACACATACACATTTGCCTGAAATATATCTCTCCAGTTATCCATCTGGTCCACTACCTTTGTCTGTGCTGCAGATTGTATTAGTCTATTTTCATGTTGCTATGAAGAAATGCCTGAGATTGGGTAATTTATAAACAAAAAGTGGCTTAATGGACTCACAGTTTCACCTGGCTGGGGAGGCCTGACAATCATGGCAGAAGGCAAAGGAGTAAAAAAGGCACACCTTACATAGTGGCAGACAAGAGAGAGTGTGCAGCAGAACTGCCCTTTATAAAACCATCAGATTTCATGAGACTTATTCACTATCCCGAGAACAGCATGTGATAGGGAAAAACCTGACCCCATGATTCAATTATCTCCCACCAGGTCCCTCCCATGACACATGGGTATGATGGGAGCTACAATTTAGGATGAGATTTGGGTGGGGACACAGCCAAACTATATCACTGCTCAAAGGTCACCTTATTGGAAAAGCTCTAGCTGATCATTTTTAGAAAAGAGTTCTCCCCACTGACCCACATGACATTGACTATCCTCACACTTTAACCTCTTACTCTACCTGTTATAAATTGAATATACTAATATGCAATCCCCCAAAATTCATATGCTGAAGCCCTAACCTCCAGCATGCCCATATTTGAAGATAGGGCCTAATTAAGGCAAAATTAGGTCATAAGGGTGGAACCTGGTATTATAGAATTAATGACCTTATAAGCAGAGATATAGAGAGTTTCTCTCTGTCTCTCTGTAAGCACACAAAGAAATGTTTCTCTGAAAATGCAGAGAAAAAGCAGCCACCTGCAAGCCAAAAGAATAAATCTTAGAATAAAACCTACCCTGACAGCACCTTGATCTTGGAATTCTTAGCCTCCAGAACAGGGATAAATAAATTTCTGTTATTTAAGCCACTCAATCTATGGTATTTTGTTATAGCAGTTCAAGAAAATTAATATGCTACTCTACCTTCATAATTGCAATAAAGAAAAATATACCTGAAAATATTTTAATAAAATATACCTTAATTGCACTTGTTATGACCTTACGCAGACTGCCTCTGACTTACTACGGCTTAAGATATTTTTGACTTTACAGTGGGGTAAAAGCCACACACATTCAGTAGAAACTGTATGTCAAATGCTCAGTCAGCCATTGTTTTCCACTTTCAGTAGAGTATTCCATAAATCACATGAGATATTCAATATTTTATAATAACATAGGTTTTGTCTTAGATGATTTTGCCCGACTATAGGTCAAGGTAAGTGTGAAATGCATTTTTTACTTACGTTTCAACTTACAATGGGTTTACTGGGACATTGTCCCATCGTAGGTTGAGGGGCATCTATTGCATTTCTGCTCTTGGTGTGTTTCCCAACCAGAGAGGAGGGAAAGTGAGAGCAAGGACTTTGTCTTGTGTATCACTGAATCCACAGCACACAGAGCAGTGCCTGACACAACATAAATACTAAACTGACATTTGCTAAACAAATAAGTGTTAGATAAATAAATTTTAAAGTCATGTTAAGCCTGATGCTTTCTGTTACTTGGGTATCTTCTCTGAAATAGCAAGATTTCTCTGAAGCAAGATCAGAGAAAACATATTTTACGCATTTCCTAGTTTGTAGTCATGAGACACAGCAAAAACACAAAACCTACTTCTCTAGTGTCCAAAATAGAGTATACTATCACCACCTGTGATATTGAAGTGAAGAATAAACAAAGAAAAAAGAAAAGAGCAAAAGGGAAGCATGAAGACTTCATAAGCAAACAGAGAAGCCATTCTAACCTAAAATTATTTTGATAATGCATATAATATACAGGATGGCAGGAGAAATTAGAACACAAAAATGCACCATTGCTTGTTATTTTGGAGGGAAGGACAGTTGCATCTGCTCTTATAATTATCAAATGTGTTCTTCTTGTGCTGCAAGGATCCAGCTAGAGACTGGGGGCTGGCAGTTCTATTGATAGACTTGAGCACACACTGCAGTCTGTCAAGTCTCACATTTACATCTTAGGATCTAATCTGTTTTTCTTTCCTTCATGAAATCAATTCTGTAGCAATTAAATAACCAGCCCACAAGGCATTTAAATATCCCAAGCATTTATCTATATATAGCCCAGAAAGGAAAAGGTAATTAGAAGTGACCTACTATCACCGGTGCTGGAGGAGACATTAGAAAAAATCAGTGTTTCACCATTACTTCAAGGAGGTACCTCTAAATCTACTTCATTTATTGATTCAATCCTCCTCTGTGACATGCTACTGAGTCTTTTTATTTGATTCCTAGAGGACACAGACTTTTAAATGGTTGTCATTATGTGGGATTTTGTTTCATTTTCTGTGAATTTCAGGCACCACTGAAATAGATGTTGTTTTTAGCTGTGGGATGGTATCATCACATCCACACAGTGCTGGTTCAAGTAGGTTTTTAAAGATGTGAAAGAAAATGACTTTCCATGTCCTCAACCATTTGAGTGTTTTAAGCTGAGTCCTGTAGGTTAGAATTTCTTGAGGAGTGATTTATGAAAAAATGCAAGGAATTTCCATAAGATCCAAGCAAATTTTATTGGTCTTCTCTTTGAAAACTGAGTTTCCAATTTCAGATCAATAGCCTGAACATATGAGTAAGTTATGGCAGAGTCTAATGAGCATAGAATTTACCTTTGAAAGACCAACTCCAGTTCCTGGTACGGCCTCTTCTAGCTACAAGTAAAACCCCTGTACCTAGATGTCCTCATTTACGTAACGGTAATAAAATACCCTTGGCGGTTATTAGATGCACATTTCTTTCCATATTAGCAACTGAAATTGAGGTGCCGCTCACCATGCATGGTTGCGTTTAATACCCCACATCAGTATTTGGGACCAAGCTACTGCTTAGGGCTGCCCTGGTATTCCAGAAGTATAAAGTAAGGAATTGATCAGGTGAGAACCTGGTAATGTCTGTCACCACCGCCAGAATTCTTCCTAGCTATATTCACAGCCTCTTTGCTTCAAGCCATCTCTCTGCTGAACCTGGGGGTGGAAGCCTCCAGACTGAGAACTCAGCAATTTAATGTGCTATACAGCAACAAGGTAAATTTCCTTGATCTACTACCTAGTTCTTTTAGCTATTTGCTATAATAATGCACCTATTACAGGCATTTCAAGTCAAAAGTCACACAGAGAATAATTAGGGAACTCAGCTGTGGCTGAGGGGAAGATTCAAAGCACATTTATGAGAGACATAAAATAAATTTTATAAGTGACTCAGAGTATTTTGTCATGGTTAAGTAGAATTATTTTTTGCTTTCATAGTGGTACATTTTAAAAGGTGCATTTATAAGCTATGGCATGTACGATTCATGAAAGAGTACCTGCGGCAAGGTCAGATGAGACCATGTGGATAAAACGGTTTATAAATGACAAAAGTCAATACAAATGAAAAATATGATAATAATACTCTGCCAGGAATCAGTTGAAGTTAAGGAAACTAATCTATACATGCATTTTATTGTTTGTAAATTATGCCTCAATAAAAAAATAAAAAGCCAGGCATGGTAGCACATGCTGATAGTCTCAGCTACTCAGGAGGCTGAGGCAGGAGTATCACTTGAGGCCAAGAGTTGGAGACCAGCCTGGACAACACAGCAAAACTCTAACTCTAAAAATATTAAATTAAAGCAAAATAACAGAGATAATCCAGCATATTCTGAACACCCCAAAATGGAATTTTACTTTGCATACCCTAAGGAAATACACAAAAAATTTAGAGAAATTCTCAGTGTAGAATTTAAAGTTTATCTTTCTATAATAGTATATAAATAAGAGTAATAGAGCATGCTTATGAGTTTCCATATATAATAACCTATGTATATTAGAAGCATTCATTATGGTAACCACAAAAAGTGGTAGAGGGCTACACTGAATATGAGTTTGGTAAACACAGTTGCCTGGTGCCATGTTTGGTGCAGGGGCATCATAAGAGGTTTCAAACTCACTAGGATCAACTTAGAGACAAATAAATCTATATAGCCTAGCAACAAACTGCCAAGGCATCTGAACACCAAGCTCCACCACAGGCATCCACTCCAGAATTTAAATGTGTTATTCACTCAACAGATATCTACTGAGATCCTATTCTATGAAAGCAGAATGTGAGAACCTCTGCTTTCATTCATTGTTACAGCTCAAGGTATTCATTGTTATAATTCAAGGACATTACTTCGCCTTTTACAATACTAAGATTGAGAGTTCCACACTCTAGGAAAAAGCAAGTGCTTTCCAATGAAGTGTGTAATAGTTTGTTCACCCAAAGATAGTGAGGACTGATTCCTCAATGATCTCTCTTAGTACCAACAGAAAAATATTCAAATATGGTGCATTCTATGAAATATCTCCTTAGGTGTTTCAAGTAGCTAAGTGACAAGTCATGGTCATTAGTGCCTGTGTACCTTTACAACTACCATTACTTCTACCTTTTGTATAACTTCTTAACTCCTGTTTTTGTAAGCTTCTACTAAATGATCCCTTGCCACTGGGAAGCATTCCTTGAACTTCCTAGAGTCAACAGCTTCTCCATCTCTACCAATACAGTGTCCAGTTCCCTTTCCTTGTGGGTTAGGTTGGCTGGAGAAAGTGCTGGGGGCTG
>PVKP010009640.1:0-67521 GCA_004027715.1 Plecturocebus donacophilus
CCGAGCCGAGGCGCCGGCAAAAAAGCCGCGCCAGCCGAAAGGGTCACGCTGGCGACCCGTGGGGCTCCTCCGCTGGGAATGTCCTGGTCCGTGGGCAGCAAAAATCTATCGGTAAGTGTGGCGTCCACTGGCTCTCTGCGCTTTTACTGGGAGCTGCAATCCTGAGCTGCTAGTGATCGGCCATCTTGGATCTCTCTCCAACATTTTCTTACTGATAGTAAACACTTAATTAAATAATTCTTATGAATCTAGATATTTAACATGTTTTGTTCACATATTTTGCTCATATTTTTTGCTCATTTTTAATTGTTTTCGTTTATTTGTTTTTGTCTTATTATTGCTCTCTAAGAGATCTTTATATATTGTGGATATAAGATCTTTATCAAACAGTCGTAAACATTTTGTCACTGTTGCTTGTTTTTTTTCATTTTCTTAGTTGTTTCTTTTCAAAGTAAAAATTTTCAAATTTAGAAAGCTCTGGGCTAAAATGCACTTGCCTGTGATGTCTTATTTCTTTTATATATTTTTAGATTTAATCTGCAAATACTTGTGATTATGTCTGTGAGGAATGTTTGCAATTTTCTTTTCTTACAATGTCTTTGTCAGATCTTTCCCTTTGTGGCTTTACTGTCCTCATGAGATAAATTAGAGAATGTTTCCTTCTCCTTTGTTATCTGAAACTTTTAAAATAAAATTGGTATAATTTCGTCCTTTAGTGTTTGAAAAATTCATCAGTAAAACTGATGTGAAAGTGTTTCATTTTCAGGAACTATATAAATTTGTATTTCAGTTTCATAAATACACATAAAGTTATTCAGGGTTTTTAATTCTTCTGAATAACTTTTAGTAAGTTATATTGGCATTTCTCTACTTCATCTAAGTGGCTGAATTTGTTAGCGAAAATTTGATCCTAATACTCCCTTATTATCCTTTTAATGCCTGCAGTAGCTATAGTATATTTCTTTTTCATTTCTAATCTTAGTAATGTCTGTTTTTTCTCTATTTTCAGTCCTGCTAGATGTTTTGAAATGTGCTGAACTTCTCAAAGAATCAAGTTTTTGTTTTCCTAGTTTTCTCTATTGTTCATCTTCTATTTTGTTAACCCCTAAATCTTATCCTTTTTATATCCTTGATTCTGCTTTTTTGGGGTTTATTTTACTCTGTCTAATTTCGCAAGTAAAATGGAAATAATAGACTTTCAATCTCTTTTGCTTTCTGGTATACTTATTTAAAATCACAAATTTCTTCACAAGCACTGCTTTAATGGGTCTTATAAATTATAATACGTTGAGTTTTTATTGTCTTTTAATATGTAATATTTTTTAATCTTCCTTGTGATTTATTATTTGACTCATGGATTATTTAGAAGAGCATTGTTTAATTTTCAATTGTTTTGGCTTTTCTGGATATCTTGTAATTAAAGTTTTATGCAGCATATAGTCTATTTTGATGAATGTTTCATGTGAAAATGTGTATGCTGAAGTATTCAGTATATTGTTCTGCAGTTGTCAGTAAGAGCAAGGTTTTCCAGAGTGTAGGTTAGATTTTCTACATACTTATTGATTTTTCAAAAATCGTTCTGTCAATTACTAAACGTATGGACTTAAAATCTCCAAAATTTATTTTAGATTTTTTGATTTCTCATTTTGTTTTTGTCAGGTTTTTTTTTTTAACTGTATTTTGAAGCTTTGTTATTTATTGCATTCTTATTTAGGATGGTTATGTATTTGTATTAAAGTTTTCATGTAATCATTACATAATATTTCATTTACACTTACTTTTCTCTATAAATATAGCCATACCAGCTTCCTTAATGTACCTGGTATATATTGTCCGATTCTCATTTTCAATTGGTTTGTATATTTTTAGTGTATATCTTTTGGGCAGCATATTCCTGAGCTTTATCTTTTTATTATTTTGACTAACCATACTTTTGAAGTGGAATGTTTAACCTTTTATGTTTATTATAATTATTGCTATTGTTGATTTAAACATTTTATCTTATTATTTGTTTTCTCTTTCTCTCTCTTTCTCTGCCTCTATTAACTATTTCTTTTTTCTGCCTTCTTTGGATTAATTAAACATTTTAATGATTTTATTTTACTTTATTCATTTTTGAAGTTATTTTTTCTTTCCTTTATACTTTGAGATATACACTCAATACAATTCACATAGTATATGTATAAAATTCAATGATTTGTTACACATTTTTAGAGTTGTACAACTCTCACCTTAATCCAGCAACAGAATATTTTCCTCATTTCAAAAAGTCCCCTTATGGTTATAATTAAATCATGCTTCTGCCTACAGTTCTAGACAAGCAATCACTTCTCTGTCTTAATAGATTTTTCTTTTCTTGGAATTTCATGTAATTAGAAACATATGTCTTTTATGTCTGAGTTAGCATAATGGCTTTGAGCTACATTCATAAAATAATGTATATGAACTTACCACACTTTGGTTTTGTGTTCACCAGTTGACAACCTTTAGATTATTTGCAAATTGGGACTAATATGAATCATTTTGCTATGAATATTACATATTAGTTTTGGGTAGATTCATGTTATCATTTTTATTGAGTAGATTTCTAGTGTGGGAATTGCTGGATCATACCAAGTTCATGTTTAACTTTTTGAGAAACTCCCAAACTGTTTTTAAAAGTGATTATCCCTTTCCCCATTCCTACAAGCAAAAGAAGAGTATATCAGTTTCTGCATATAGTTGCTAACGTTTGATATTATCTGACTTTTTATTATAGTCATTCAGTATTGATTCATTTTATAATTTTAATTTGTGTTTTCCCATATGACTAATAATATTATGCATCTTTTTATGTGCTTATTAATTATTTGTATATTTTTGGTAAAATATCAATCCAGATCTTTTGTCAATTATTAAAATTGGGAAATTGGCTTGTTCTTACTATTGAGTTGTATTCAGCCTGCAAGTATTTTAAAAATATGCGATTTGCAAATGCCGTCTCCCACTCTGTAACTTGCATTTCATTTTCATTTTCTTAATGGTGTTTTTAGAGTAAAAATTTTAATCATAAGGAAGGTACAATTAATCATTCTATTCTTTAAAGGATTATGCTTTTGGTGTTATAACTAAGAAGTTATTGCTGAAACTAAAGTGTCAATTATTTCTTTCTGGAAAGTTTATGACTGTGGCTATTATTTTAGACCTTTGATACATTTGAAATTAATTTTTGCATATTGTGTGAGGTAATTTAAAAACATTTGTTTGAAATGTACATTTAAGAAGTTTTATAGGTTGATATATATTTTCAGCAACAACACTAAGCAAATAGAAACGTTTTCAAGATTTTTTATTTTCAACATTTCTTTCAAAAAGTAATGTGTTCATATATATTTTAAAATAATATTTACATAATTACTCGCTTGGTTTTCTGAAACTACCCAATGACATACTAATTGCCACCAATTATCACAAAAAAATTATAGAATTTTGAACATTTTTCTTTTTAAAATATGACAAATATGTAAGTACTTCCTGTAAGCATTTGCCACAAGATAACCAGCAAACCTTTGAATGACAGAAAACAATTTATAATCAGTATCCATCTCATGTAAAAGATTTATTAATATTCTCCTATATGCTTAATTGTATTAAAAATAAGTTAGAGTGTCTTTATAGACAATGGAATAACTGAATCACTAATTTTCAGTTGACTGTAACAGGCACTGAAATTTAAAGTTCCTGTAGGTAGTAAGTTTCTTACCTTGATTACCTTTGACTCCATTTAAAGAAGCTAGCTGGTCTATCAATGGAGAAAATTAAATTTTTACTATAAAACATTTTACTCAAATTAAAGAAAAAATTTAGATTTGTATAAATGTTTTTCATAAATCTTTCCTTCTGTAGCTCTGAGAGCTAAAAATAACTTGTTCATGTTTTATACCTTGAACAATAGCCTGACAGAGAAAGACTTAGTCTCCTGCTTAGCAGGACTGTTTTTGAAATAAAATTTTCTCTGTTAAAACTAACTAGAACCAGTACTTAAGATAGATATCCAGTCTTAATAGAATGATGACCGAGATGGTGAATCAGAGCTTGTAAATACTGGTTTACCATACTATGTAACTTCACCAACAAGTCTTGGAATCCAGTCTCTGACTGTACCATTAGAGGGGCTGATGTACACTCAACTAAGAATAATAAAGTGGCAGATAAGGTCAGTGGTCTGCCTTATTACACAATAAATGGATGATGAATCCCACTGCCTAATCATTTCCAGAAGAGGGCCTGGTACTTCTGGAGCCATAGATTTTATAAGTTATGTAGTCCAAAGACTAGGGCCCTTCTTCCAAAATCTGACATCCAACATGGATAGATCTCATTTCATTATCTCAGAATAAATTAGCAGTAGGGGAACTCTGCATCTGTGACTTCTCTAATTTTTGTATGTTTTTTCAGGATAAATAAGTACTACCCAGTATGTGTCATTTGATCTGATATGCTTGAAAGGCGTGTGAACACAAACAATTTGTTCTTATTCTATTTCATTGCTGAATCAAAATCTAGTAAATAGAATAAGAAAAAGATTTTATAAATGCCTGCACCTCCATTATATTGTATAGCAAAACTTCACATTGCATGTTTTTCTAATACTATTTTCATACCTTCAGTAATGTTTTATTTGAGATCCCTGACATTACTGACTGAGAAAAGAAGCCTGTCTTGTTGTTTTCAGTGTATACTTTCATTGATTTTTATTGCAACAGAAAGAATATGCATTTCTCTGATTGTG
This sequence comes from Plecturocebus donacophilus, assembly GCA_004027715.1. Lineage (NCBI taxonomy): Eukaryota > Metazoa > Chordata > Mammalia > Primates > Pitheciidae > Plecturocebus > Plecturocebus donacophilus. Next base: position 4,772 of record PVKP010009640.1, read on the forward strand.
TCTTTTACTATTAAGTAATAAGCTTCAAAAAAGGTTTATAAACACTTATTATTAAGAAACGTCATAAAATACCGGACTGAGTAGTACATGACTTTCAGCATGGAAGAAAAAATGTAGAAGTTGTATTATTCTGGGTTCTATTTACTTACTCAAAATTTTATAAGAGAAATAAAACTTCTGGGTGCAATACACACAATGTACATTTTTAATGATAGAGGATGTAGCTTCTCCTTATTTCACAAAATTTAGTAAAATCTTTCAATGTTTACACTATAGGTATATATGTGTGTGTATATTTATATGTTTGTATATATGTATATATGTGTGTATATATATGCATGTTTATATATGCATGTGTATATATGTATGTATGTGTGTATATATATGCAAGTGTATATATGTATATATATGTGTGTATATATGTATATATGTGTGTGTATATATATGTATGTGTATATATTTTAAGCATTGCAAAATATATATACCATCTTATATATGTATCTCATATATACCATTATATCATTTTATATACAGATATGTATACACACACACACACACATACACATATATGAAGATCTGAAGAGAATCAATATCCTCATATAAGGAAAATGCCCTAAGTGAATTCATTGCCAAGTTTTTATGTAAGATAAACTAAATTCCTTAAGAATAGAGAGGAGTTACTGCTGATGAAAAAGTAGGTTTAAGGAATGGAGCTTAATGATTTTAGCCTCATCTGTGTCTGCACAAATATCTCTATCTGAAGTCTCAAGGCCTCATTCATTCCCAGCTAGTGTTCTTAACTTTCTAAAAAATACCTGGTAGGATGGTGTATTGAACTGGTGTGGCAATCTGCACACTTAAAACTCAAATTTTGATCGGATCTTCATCTATTTCTACTCAAACAGGTGATGGCCATAGAAAGTCTCAATAATCAATGTGAAAGGCCCAGACAATTTCTCTTTACAACTTTTGTGCGATTTGACACAACAGGCTCAGTGCCATCATGCTCTTCACCAGAGAACACTGAATTGAGATTCCTGACACTTTACATAGTACTTTTGGGTTTGAAGGAAGTTTATGTTGTTTCAACTACAAATGTAATAATTACTGGAATTGCCTGATATTTTAAAAACTAAATTGTAAGCCCCAAATATTATCCCACCTAACCCTCCTTACTGTTCAGTGAGGTAGATATTGTTATTCCATTTCTATAGGTAAGGGAATTTGGCTGTAGAGGGCAATGTTACTGTCCAAGATCACACAGCTCACAAGCAGGCCCTTGGTTCCAAGCCTTTGCTCTCTCACATTACTTCATAGTTTCTTAATTGTTTTAAAACTAGGATGAAATAATGCTTCCAAGTTGTGAAAAGTAGATTTATATGTGTCCCTGGGAGTACTGTCTCAATGACTAGGGTGATTATTTTAAATAAATAGCTGTGGAGAAGGTTAGTGTATATTCTTTTGAATATGCAGTGATTGATATAGAAATTATGCATTTTTTTGCTGCAGCATTATGTACAGTGTTGGGTCCCAAAACAGATTATGCAAGACATCAATGACTCAGCTTTTCTCCTGAGTTACATACTTTTTATTTTTATGGATCAAGCACTTTGTGCATATGGATTGTTTTACTTTATATATCTGTGATTTTTGAGTCTTAAATAGCATTTCATTTTGTGATCTGAGCATTCCAGAATTGATATGCTTTAGGATTGTGAGATGATCACTATTTGATTGTAAATATTATTTAAGTGAATGTATTTAACTTCTTTTTTTAAAAACCATATGCCAACATTTTGATATTTTAATGTATAATTTCATATTTATCAATTAACAAAGCATTAAACCTCATTTTTAAATTTTTTCCAATAAATTTTTTTACAACAATCTTTTTAGATTCAGAGAAAACCTTGGGTGCAGCTTTAGTCATTATTCTTAAGTACGGCAATTAGCTTACTTATTTTTGTTGATATATTTGCCTTTTAGGAAATCATTCATTTATTTGGCTAGTTTTGTAGACATCACTTCACAAGTAAACAACACTCAGCTTGATTAATACATATTTTCAAAACACACATAGATATCTCTGAAATCTGATTTAGGACATTTCTTTTCTACTAGAATACAAACTAAGGTATTCTAGTGATTATTTTTCCTTTATGTATGTATTCCGCCTCACAAATTCTCTCCTAGGTTCAGGAAAAGCAATGCCACTCAAAAAAGGCAGTGAAGAACAAAGGAAGATAAAGTGAACTCTGATATATTTTCTCTACTCGCAGTTCTTTGGCCCACCATGGTGTAACCTCCAATCCTTGAAATTTCAGTGGAAGATAGATACTTTCGTAAAAGAAAAATTATGCTGATTACCCAAGTTGTCCTCTAGTGATGAAGACCCTGAAGCTATAAAGAACCAAAAGAAATGAATTGATTTGCTTCTAGTGTTTCTCCAGAAACTACCAAGTCTAGGTATCTAGACATGCCTAAAGCAATTGAAAGCAACCTTTTTACCTGTTAAGTAGAATTTATAGGAGGTTGTTGCTTTAGAATGAATGAGCTCCTTCACTAGGCTCAACAGACCAAACCAAAATGGAGTTACTCATGCTGAAGTTTTATATCACCAAGACAAATCTGTTTTTTATCCAACTTTCCAAGAAATTAGGACAGATAGAAAGGTAATAGCCAAATCCCCAAACAAGCCAGTTTTAGCTGACATGATAAGTAAGTCCCCTGGCTTTAACATTGACAGTGAAAGTAACTTTCAAACACCCAATCCACTTTTGTTCTGTTTCTACTTTCTGCTTATAAAGCTGAATGCCTCTACTCAGTTCACTGGGGCACTCATTTTATAAGAATAAAGTGTTGTGTGATTCTAGAATCACAAATTAAAGCCAATTAAAATCTTTAAGCTAAATTTGTTGTAATTTTGCCTCTGAAACCTAGATGCTCTAAATCTGCCCTAAATCTGCCCATTGTACCCCTTTGTTCAAGATCAACTACTTGCTTTGTCAAATGAATTAATTCTATGTTTCAGTTTTCAAAATTTCATCTTTTTCACTTAATGAGTTTCAATAAAGCATGAATAATTCTTATATTTAGGACAAAGAAGGTGAAGTACTTACTTATTCCCACTGGAAAATTTACAATGGGAACGTAGATACGCTTGATCACAAAACTTTGTCTTGGGGGTATAACATTTCATGTGATATGACTGGTTACATAAATTTATACTCAAAAGTTGTTCTGCTCAGAAAAATGTGTCACTTATAAAAGAAGCAGTTGCTGTCTGAGATAAAGCAAACGCTGCTATTTGTGGGTTGATTCTCTCCTGGTAGGTTACTAGGCCTCTGTGCTGCATTCTTAGAGCTAGCCTTGCTTTTAACCTCTTCTCTGGGAACTTCCTTTGCAGTTTTCTTTCTTTACTACAAAATCAAATTTCCAATAGCTATGCTTAAATTAATTTTAGCATTGCAAGAAAAGAACCCTTGCATCAAATTTCTCTCCCACACACAACTGTCACATTGTTACTGAAATTTTTGAGGTCACTAGACATATTTGGATTCCTGATTCAACTTCAGCAAATTGGAAATGGGAAATACCCTGTCTAGGCATCCAGTTAACTGTCCTCTCCCAGGGCTGCATGTTTCTATTCATGTCCTTATTTCATTATTCATTTTGAATAATAATAAAAGAAGCTTAATTTTAATCATCAATACAAATTTGATTAGATACTGCTTAACTTCAATTAATTACCTCAACTGTAGATACCAAGACGTTCCATAAGGAAAAAATAGAACACTGTATCTTTGTAGGGTAGAGAAAAATAGTTCTACATTGTTTCATATTTTTATATGAAATATGAAATATCATAACACTGCCATGCATTAACAGTTAACTTTCACGTTTTTTTCATCTATTAAGATGCTATCATAGGCTGGGTGCGGTGGCTCATGCCTGTAATCCCAGCACTTTGGCTGGCAGATCATTTGGGTCCAGTAGTTCCTGACCAGCCTGGGCCAACATGGTGAAATTCTGTTTCTACTAAAAATACAAAAATTAGCTGAGTGCAGAGGTGCACACTTGGAATCATAGCTGCTTGGGAGGCTGAGGCAGGAGAATTGCTTAAATCCAGGAGGTAGAGGTTGCAATGAGCTGAGGTTATGCCACTGTATTACAGCCTGGGTGACAGAATGAGAAATCATTTCGAAATAATAATAATAATTCAAACAATAAGTAAGTAGAAAGTAAATTTTCATTAAGAGCACATAGGCTGGAAGGAAATGTAGTTTATTGTTGCAATTGTCTGGTGTTAGATTTTAACTCATGGAAGCACAATCATCATAAATTAGAAAAAGATGGAGGAGAGATAGTGGCCAAAGAAACTAAGATATATTATAATTCCCACAACTGCCCCCTGGGTTCATCAAAATACTGTCATGATAACAGGCACTATATGTGATAAAGGAGGGGGTTTACCAGTGGCTTACTACTGCAGGCTTAAAAAAGCTGAAAACAACTTTCTCTGAAAACATATCAAGAATAAATATGCTGTTTCTCTGATTAGGCATGAAACGTAATAAGGAGCAATCATTCCACAACAGGCTCTAGAACCTGCAGGGGTTGACTTCAGTGATTTACCTGCTGTCGTGGGTATAATCCTGGAATGAAGCAAATGCAAAAAATTTGGAAATTTTGCACTAACTAAAAAAGTAATTCCTAAAGTATATTCTACAAAAGTCCCAGTTTTGGCACTTGAAATAAATTTAGTGAAAGTTTACATGTCTACAGCGATATGAGGGAATTTTGCTTAAATAGTTACTTGAGTACCTGTAAAGACAATTTTTCTATATGGCATTTTCTTTAATGTTTCAGTATCCTAATATGTACAGATTGATTAAAACTGCATTTGAGCTTTGGCTGCATCTCTCCTTCATTATTATTTATATAAAGAATTTCTTAATTTTAATTATCTGGGAAACACCCATTTAGAGACATTTTCTTAAATTAATGTTACCTCTTATAACCACTCAGGGGCAACAACCTCATATTGTCAATGCCAAATATGATCCTGCATCTATGTCACCCAAATCTACTTCACCCATTCTTGCAGAGTAAGAGAATAATAGATTCCCTTCACTAGGCTCCTCTAGAGCTAGATGTGATGACATAACTGCATTGTTGCCAATGGAATATGAGTGGAAATGGTAAGCACTCTTACAATTATGAGTCTTAAGGCATTGAATGTGCACTTCTCCATACGCTTTCGTCTTCCAGCCATCTGGAGGATGACCATGTCAATGACTCACTTTGACTTTGCAGACAAAAACTAAGTCCTCAAGAGTGACAAAGAAACATGATGTAAGGAGCCTATGTCACAGAATTTCCAAACCAGATTGGACCACTGTCCTTGAAACATTTATTGAATATTTGCTATGTGTAAAGTAGAACTATCATATTGCACAATTGCATAACTGTACTCTGAGTGATTTTAGGTATTAGACTAATCTTCAGAATAATACTTTGAATTATCTCCTTTTTCAGATAAGGTAACTTACCACAGAGAGGTTAAGTAACTCCTCAGATGTGCTGCAGTGAGAAGTAGCTGAGGTGGGAGTGACACCTCCTCAGTCTGGCTCTAAATCTAAATACTTTATACTTTACTGCCAATCACTTGGAATAGTCAAAGGAAATTATACTTATCTCATGATTTATAGAGCATTTATATATCAACACATTTCATATAATTACATACATGTATTTCAAGCCATATAGTTTTAAATATTTAAATTTATCAATAAATTTGCAAACTTATATTGATCACCAAATTTAATTCAGTATTTTAATAGCATGTATATGAAGTTTCTAGACTGCTCAGTTGTGAGATGGGTAGCTAATATATTCATAGAACTATGAATGCAAAGGAAACCAATGATGAATAATTTTTGACTATGATCAAAAATTAAAATATTAATATATTTTATGAGGTTAAAATACCTAAAAATAAAACTAATCAAATCATAATTAATAGGGATATACTACACTTGGGCCTAAAAATAAAACCTGTCTAACATAGAATTAAAAGCAGAAAATGTTATTAGGTAACAATTTAGGTGAAAAAAATGAGAGGGTGACTACAAAGTCTGAGACAGTGGATGGCTACTTAAAATCAAGTTAGTTCTAGTCTGAATATAATGAGGACAGCATCCAAAATAAGTGAGATATTGTCACAGTATATTGATTAACTCTTATAAGTGGTCTAAGATTTCAAGAGTAAATATTTTAAAATAAATGTATTAATTATATTCATTTGTATTATTATAATAATCAAAAGAATTCTTGAGAATGACAAGAATTACTAATCAGAAGCAATGTCAGTAGGCATGGATAAGAACTATCCTAGGAAAATTGGCAGATGTATGCATTCCATATTCTTTGGTCATTTGGAAATTTTTCTTTACAAATTGTTGTCTTTTGTTTATTTGGATGAATTTCGTCTTATCTTTTAGACAAGTGTTCCTAGTTTGTTATAGGTATAGTATTTCTTTGCACAGTCTGTGGCTTTTATTTGCCTTTTTTTCTTATTTATTTATTTTGAGTCTCACTCTGTCACCCAGGCTAGAGGAAGTTGACTTAATAGCTCTCTTCAGCCAGTCTTGACCTCCTGGGTTCAGGAGACCCTCCTGCTTCCTCCTCCTGAGTAGCTGTAACTGAAAGTATGTGCCACCATGCCCGGCTAATTTTTTAGTATTTTGTAGAGATACGTTCTATGTTACCCAGGCTGTTCTAGAACTCCTGGCCTCAAGGTATCATCCCATCTCAGCCTTCCAAAGCACTGGGATTACAGGTGTAAGCCACCGCACCTGGCTCGTAATTGTTTTGGAATCAATATAATCAATATATTTTAATCAACATACAATCAATAGAATTGTCTTTGAAGAATGTAAGTTCTGAATTTTAATATTGCACAATTTATCAGCTTTTGTTTATGGTAGTACTTTCTATATCCTGCTTAAGAAATATGTGTCTTGCTTGAAAAAATGAATATGTTATTTCCATGTTGTCTCCTATAGACATGATTAAATTATCTATTACATTTAGGTCTGGAATTCACCTAGAATTGACTTTTCTGATTTGTGTGAAGTATTGGTAAAGATTTATTTTTCTTTAAATATTGAGAGCAAATTGACCCATTACTTTTTATTAAAAAGACTGCCCTTTAATCACTGCTTTAGAGTGACATGTTTATCATATATGTAGTATCTCTATGTATGCATTCCTGTATTTGTTTCTGAACAATATTCTGTTGCAGTGTTTTATTTGTCTAGCCTTGAACCTTGATACTATTTTAACTGTAGTTTTATAATGAGTGTTAATATTCAGTATTGTACATCCTGCATTTTTTTTGTCTTCAGGTATTTTTAAGCTGTTCTTTGACTAAGCTATGAAGCATAAATTTTTATAATTTTAAGATTAGCTTGTCAATTTTCACACATAACATAAGCACACATACAAATGTCTACTAGGATTCTGATTAGGACTGCATTGAATTTAGATACATTTGGGAGACTACTTTTATAATGCTTTTTGTTCCAATTAATAAACCTGGTAGGATGGAGGTAGTTTACTGATTTTTTAAAAATATCTATTTGTATCTTATTGTTAACCTTTGTAATATTTTCTCTTGGATATTTGTTATTTCTGGTGCCACAGTTGTTATCATTTAAATATATTTATATTTAAAATATATGTTATAGATAGCTGCTATATAGAAATAAAATTGACTTTTTAAATATTGCCCTTGTATGCAACAAACTTGCTCAAGGTACTTATTTATTTTAGTGTATTTGTAGATCCTATTGAATTTTCTAAGTTTATAATATAATTATAAATACTCATAATTTTGTTTATTTTCTTAAGTTCACATTTCTGCATTTTTTTCCCCTAAGTGCATTGCCCAGGACCTCCAGTAAAATATTGAGGAAAAATAGTGATATTTCTTGAGCTGCGATTGAAACCTTTCATATTTTATCATTAAAAGTATAGTAATTACTGCAATTTTTTGCTATATGTTCATTTTGAGAATGAAAATTTTACTTCTATTTATACTTTGCCAACATCATAAATGGGTATTGTATTTTATTAAATCCTTTTTTGCATATATTGAAATAACCATATCTTTCTACTTCATTCAATGAATGTGGTGTTTTGCATTGATGCATTATTCTAATAGGCTGTATTTCTAGAATATGCATTTTTGGATATGAAATATTATTCATTTAAATTTTGCTGAATATGGATTGCTATTCCTTTGTTCAGGATGATTATATCTGTTTGTGAGAGATTGCCTGGTAATTTTCCTTTCTCGTACTGTTCTTGTCAGATTTTGATCAAGTATGCATTGCTCATAAAATGATATAGGGGTTATTTTCTCTTTTTATTCCCCAGAGTTTGGATAATATTATTCCTGTAAATGCTTAAAAGAATGAATGATTAATGCCATCTGGATCTGAAGTTTTCTTTATGAGAAAGTTTAGATTGCAGATTTCCTTCTTTAATAAAATTAAGACCGATTTTTTTAGTGTTTCCTATTAATATTAGTAAACTGTATTATCTACCTAATTTTCTGATTTCATTTAAATTTTCAAGTTTGCAGGATGGGATTTTAAATAGTATCCTCTTATAAACAGTTTAAAATCTGACTGTGCACAGGAGCTCACACTTGTAATCCCAGTACTTTGGGATGCTGAAGTGGGAATATTGCTTCAGGCTAGGAGTTTGAGGTTTGCCTGGGCAACAAAGCATGACCCTATCTCTTCAAAGCATAAAAAAATTAGCTGGGCATGCTTGTGCATGCTTGCAGTCCTAGCTATTTGGGCAACAAGAGCAAAACTCCAAATGATTGTCATTATGTTTTTTAAATTATAGCCATCCTAGTGTGTATAAAATAATATAAAACTGTGTTGATTTGCATTTCCTAATAACTAACAATCTGTGGAATAGTTCCTGTGTTTATTGGTTATTTATATTATTTTTGAAGAAATATATATTCTGATCCTGTGTGCATTAAAAATTAAATTTTTATTTTATGATTAAGTTAAAACAGTTTTTATATATTGTAGATACAAGGCACTTACAAGATTTATATTTGTAAATCCCAGCACTGTGTGAGGCCGGGGGGGCGTATCACCTGAGGTCGGGAGTTGGAGACCAGCCTCACCAACATAGAGAAACCTCATTCTACTAAAAATACAAAAAAATTAGCCAGGCGTGGTGGCGCATGCCCATAATCCCAGCTACTTGGGAGGCTGAGGCAAGAGAATCACTTGAATATGGGAAGCGGAGGTTGTGGTGAGCTGAGATCTCGCCATTGCACTGCAGACTGGACAAATATTTTCTTGCATTCAGTGGGTTGTCTTTTGAATTTTTTGTTGCTGTTGCTAGCAGCAAAATGTTTTAAATTTTGATAAAGTTATATTTATCTATTTTTTTAATTATAACTAAGAAACCATTACCTAACATAAGGTCATGAAGATGAAATCCTGTGTTCTTCTATGAGTTTTGTAATTTTAATGAGTACATTTAGATCTATTATTCATTTTGAGTTGATTCTTGTATATGATATGAGGTTGAAGTCCAACTTTATTCTTTTCATGTAGAATACAATGACCTTAATTCTTCACACATAGATTCTTTTTGCTCTTTGACTATATTCATAATAACAGATTTAAAATCTTTATCCAATATGTATAGTAGCTGAGCTCCCTTAGGAACAGTTTTTATTGATTCTTTTTTTCTCCTATTATGGACTATGCTTCCCTCTTCACGTGTCTTATAATTTTGCTAAAACCAGGATATTTCAGATAAGTTAATATGGCAACTCTTGAAATTAGAAATGAGATTGCCTCCTCATCTTGTTTTCTGTTTGTTCAGTAAATTTTCTGTACTAATTCTGTAACATTAGAATTAATTATGTTAAATTAGCTTAGTAGTCAGCTAATGGTTGGTCAGAGATTTCTTGAATGTCTTGAACCAGTGAGTCTTCCTTCTGTCCTTTGCCAGTATGCTATACATTTTTGAGAACACAATATTAACACTCAAATAGTTTAAAATTCCGGCTTGGCCTTTTCTTCTCACTTGCATGGGATTTCCAGGTCAGACAATGGAGAGAGATTAGAGTGCATTTTGGATTTTTCAGGGCCTGCTCAAAGCCCTGCACATGTGCACAGCCTTCTAAGTCCCCAGAAATATGTCAGAACTTTACAAAGCCCCTCTGGTTACCACTTTCCTCAAGTCTTCCTTTTAGAGGCTCTTGTTGCTCCGACTGGTATCGTAGTCTCAGTCAGCTGCAATATTACATAATTGCTGCTGATTTTTTTTTTTTTTTTTTTTCAAAAAATGCTGGTGATAGGGCTTTTTTTTTTTTTTTTTTTTTTTTTTTGGTGGAACAAACTCTGAGTCAGGCCAAATAAAAACAACATCCTGTAAATGGGCCTTTCTCAGGGACCAGAAATCGATATGAAATACTATAATGCTCTGACATGGGACTTTTTGAAGACCTCTTTATGCAGACTATTCTTTCCTTTAGTTGCAAGGTTGCAGTTGTTCACAACTACTGCAATTGTTAGGCTACTGTCTTTCCAAATTACCAGAGGCCTGGGAGAGGAAGATAGGAGTACATCAAATGAATAATGCTACCAAGACCAGGCATGGTGGCTCGTTCCTGTAATCCCAGCATTTTGGGAGGCCAAGGTGAAAGGACCACTTGAGCCCCGGAGTTTGAGACCAGCCTGGGCAACATAGTGGGACCTCATCCCAACAACAGCAACCACAAAAATAGCTAGGCATAGTGGCATATGCTTGTGGTCCCAGCTATTTGGAAGGCTGAAGTGGTGGGATTGCTTGAGCCTGGGAGGTTGAGGTTGCAGTAAACCATGATCATGACACTGCACTACTACAACCTGGTAGACAAATGGAGACCGTGCCTCAAAAAGAAAAATAAATACAATAAAATGCTACCAATCCTGCTGTATTCACTCAGGTTTAGCAGGGTTTTTAGTTTAGTTTTGTTTTGTTTTGTTTTGTTTTTGATTAAATGATCTTCAGAGGGCAGCTAGCCTTTGGTTAATTTCTATAGCTCTGAAAATGTAATTTCTAGCAATACTTGCCAAAGGTTTTCCTTGCTTTCACAGAGGACAAGTTTAACAGAAGTCCTCACTTCACCATTCTAGAAGATCCTTCACTCTAATTTCTTTTTTACTTAAAAAGTATATTATTATTATCAATTTGTAACTAATTAAATATTTTGCTGCATGCCATTTTGACATTCATCTGCTAATTTTAAATACTTTCTGGCTTTTATTTAGCAACGCTTCTTGCAATTACAATATAAGACTATCGTAATTTGGTAATTTTACTTTTTCTCAGACAATTCAGTAACATTACAACATTTTAATGTCGCTTCACCTTATGCTTTTTTGTGCCATTTTTTACTTTGTACTTAAATTTTCTATATAAGATATTGTCTTTACAGTCATTGGTCATTTAAATTTACCCACATGTTACCATTTCTTTTGTATTACATTTCTTTTTGTGTTTCTATTCTTCCATTTGGGGTCATTGTTTTTTTTTTTTTTTTTCTGCCCAGAGTATTACCTTGAGTATTTTTGTAGTGTGGGTCAGTTGATGTTAAATTTTCCCAGCTTTTTAAATATGAATTTAAATATCTTTACTTTTTATTTCTATTTTGGGTATGTTCACTGAGCAGTCAAGTCTAGATTGATAAGGGTTTATATTGTTTTTGATTTAAGTTCTTTAATGATGCCATTCAATTATCTTGTGGATTCTATCATTTCATTGAGAAGTAAGTTTCATTTTTATTGTTTCTCCTTTGAAGATAACATGTCCATTTGCTCTAGATGCTTTTCAGATTTCCTCTTTGCCTTTGATTTTCAGAAGGTTAAAGATGTGTCTAGGTGTGATTTTCTTTGTATTTATTTTTTGAATTTGTAGAATCTTAATAACACTTAAAATCATGCTTCAATTTTATTCTCTTGCCCTTTGCTCATGGGACTTCAATTAAACCTATGACTGACCTTTTCCTAAATCTCATATATTTTAGTTTTTTCAATATTTTATCTATCTTCTATCTTCCTCCACCTTTAGCCTTAAGTCTAGATATTTCCTGTTGTTTTATTTACCAACTTAATTACTTCATCTTCTGTGTTCTCTGTTCTGTTAAAACTATCTACAGAAATATATATTTCAGTTATTGAATGTTATAGTTCTTTAATTTTGAATTGAGTCTATGTAGATTCCATTTCTCAGTTTAAATTCTTCATTTTGTTATACATTTCTTTGAATGAATTTGTCAAAATTTGTTAAATATCTGTTCCTGGATGCAGAAATATCTTTCATTTCCCTGTAATATGGTTTGGATATGATTTCTCACGAAATCTCATGTTGAAATGAAATCTCCCTTGTTAGAGTTGAAGCCTGGTGGGAAGTGTTTGGATTATGGGGGTTTATTTCTCATGAATGGCTTAGCCCAACCCCTTGGTGATGAGTGAGTGAGTTCTTGGGAGATCTGGTTGTTGTAAAGTGTGGCACCCTGGCCTACCCCAGTCTCTCTTGCCTCTGCTCTGCCATGGGAAATGCGTGGTCCCTTGGCCCTTTTCCATGATTGTAAGCTTCCTGAGGCCTCTCCAGAAGAAGATGCTGGCACTATGCTTCTGGTACAGCCTGCAAAACTGTGAGCCACTTAAACCTCTTTTCTTATAAATTACCCAGTCTCTGGTATTTCTTGACTGCAATGAAAGATTTACTTAATACATTCTGCATGTTAATTTCTATTTATAGTTCTTCTCTCAAACATTTTCAGTTATTTGGTCTTCTAGTGGGCTTGGTAATTTTTTAAATTAAATTTCAGCCATTTGGTATAAAAAATACAGTTATTTTACTGTCATTTTAGTCCCATTGATGTTATATTTGTTTAAATAGGATTTAAATTTTTATTTTATTTTTGAAAGTCAATTAAGGAAGGGCCACATTACATTAATATGTACTTCTATTGAAGTTATTCATTTCACTTTTTGTGAGAGTTGGCCTTTTAAAATTTTGTCCCTTCTGCTATTTATAGATCTTCTTGGGTTCCATGGAAAGATTGGGATTTTCCAAGACCTTGGCTAGTATGAACTGCTTTTTTTTTCTCCTCAGTCCCATGCATTTGCCTAATCCTCTGCACAACTTCTCAGTTTCTTAGAAACCCTCCTATCTTATTTTCCCCTCAGCTTTGTGCTTGTTGGCTAAGATTCACAATGACAATTTCCTTAATAAAGTTTTGGCTCCCCTCTTTATGTATCCTTTTCTTTTTGATACTTTTCAATAAGTCCTTTGCCTTCATAGATCATGATTATCTTTCAACAGGTGATATAGAAAATATTTTATTCAGGTGTTCTAGTTGTCTTTTTAGAAACAATGTGCCAATACAAACTCATCTTCCACAGCCAAAGCAGAAGTCTGGACACTATTTTTATTTCAGGAGAAGTATTAGCAATTTCATAACAGAGTCCTGTAGTAAGAACAATAAAATAGTGAAGAGTCTAAATGAATGCCATTTAAGAAAGAAAGAAATCCATTATTGATAGCTGGCCTAGAAGAGAGAAAATATTGACATGTCATAAAGTTTTCAGATATTTAGATGATTTTTTTTGCATGAAACAATTATTTTATTTAATGTATATTTATGAGATGTAATGTAAACTGATAGAAGTAAATTTTGCTTCCATTTAAGAAAGTCTATGCTGATAATTCAAACCCATATAAATGCAACAAGCTGTTCTATATAAAGTACAATATTCTCTAGCACAGGGATTGGAGATAAAGTGCCATGTTGAATGCATTTTAAGAATGTTATAAGAGGCTATGAAATGAGAAGAAAGATAAACTCTAAATAGGCCTTGAAGAATATTTGAGGTTAGTAAACAAATTGGATAGAGTAGATTTTCCATACAGGAAGACTGTTCTATTTAAAAGCTGTGATTAAAAAAAAATACAAAGTTTTATGAGTGAAGAGGGCTAATGGGTAGCATTGTCTAGAAGGAGAGTTTATACTGGTCAGTCACAAAGCTACTCTCTACTAGAAATAAACTGTATCAAAGATCCTTTAATAAGGCTGGGTATGGTGGCTCATGTCTGTAATCCCAGTACTTTGGGAGGCCAAAGTGGGAGGATTTTTTTAGCCCAGGAATTCGACAACAAAGTAGGTAATGTGAAGAAACTCTATTTATACAAAAAATAGCCAGGTCTAGAAGCTTTTACTTGTAGTCCCAGCTACTCGGGAGGTTAAGGTGGGAGGATACCTTGAGACTGGGGAGGTTAGAGCTGCAGTGAGCCATGATTATGCCACTGCACTCTGGCCAGGGTGACAGAGTAAGACCCTTTCTCAAAAACAAACAACAAACAAACAATCCTCAAAGGAAAGATTCTTTAATAATTTATTATACTGTACAAACCAAGGGAAAACTTTATCCTTGGCCCTTTGAAGATTCTCTGAAAATGCAATTGCAAAAGGCAGATTAATAAGAGAAAAGGCACATAAATTTATTTAATGTGTATACATGAAAGCCTTCAGAATGCAGACCCAAAGATACAGGGAAAATTGCCCACTTTTATAATTATATTCAACAAAGCCTGGACTGTTGTGTAGAAATATGACTGGATAAAAAGTGTATGATTTAATGTTATTAGACTGGGTCTGTTTAGATTCTTCTCAACCTCTCTGAGTATGCATTACTTTCTCTCAGATATGGGGCAGGACCCTCTCTGGACTGAGGGTTTTATGACCTGCAGTCAAACAGGTAGGTCAAATAATTTCTGTATAACTAGTTTTTACACAGAAAGAAAGGAGAAAATTAGAGTAATAATTTTAGGTTTTATGCCGGCTTTGGGGAAAGAGGTGCTGGTTTCTACTACTCTCTCTGGGGAAGAGGGATTCTAGTTTTTAGGGCTAGCCCTGGGGTACAATGGGACTGAGAGATGGGAGGGCAGGAGAAGATCAGAGAAAACTTTTACCTCTGAGGCTACTTTGGAGGTCTTCATTTTGGGGTATTGTTTTTGAATCCTAATAGTACTCATTCTTTGTGGATGTTTTTGTACTTTTCTACCAGATGGTAAGGTCTTATAATAGAAAGGATAATGTTTTCTAACTCTCTATCCTTCTCTTCAGGTAATAGAGATTAACGAAGTTTTTGAAAGAAAAGAAATATGTTAAAAATCAGCATTTTGAAGATATTTTATTGGGGGTAACCAGAGGTAGAATATAAATCCATGCATACTGAAAGTAGCAAATCTCATTAGGAAGCTTTCTGTAGCGCAGTGGGAAAAAAGATAAACACGTAAAAGAACATGGAGGAAGAACTGATACAACTCAGTAGAAATACCGCAGAAAACTGTAAAAAGAGAGACATGATTGCCAGTCTATCAACTGGTAGAATATTGATTTTATTTGTGGAAACTGGCAAGGAGCATTCCCTCACTATGTGACATTTTGTATCACAGTGTTCTGAGTTTTTCACCTTCATATCATTTATTATGAATTACAATCATATTTTCACTTGCATCTAATATCTGTCCCCTACAGGATAATTTCAGAGACACCTGCATCTCTCATTGAAGCCCCTGTGGTTCCATAGTGAAACTGCCTTTGCAAAAATTATAATAGTGAGAAAATTTTGACAGTGAAAGATATATGACCAAACCAACTCCATCTTGCCTTCAATCTCCAAACTGCCCATGCTCTTTCCTGGGCATAGGTCAAGTTAATTCTACAAGGAATTTACTTTATAGTTCAACTATGAAACAAGATAATTGCCTTTCCTGAAAAAAAAAAAACTCTTTCCTGACATGGAAAGAGTTTGTAAAACTAACAAATTAGCAGACCACCTTTGTAAAATTAACAAATTAGCAACCAGATTAGAAATTATGGCTTAGGAGTCACACAACCAGATGCCTCAAGATTCCCAATCTCCTCAATTACTCCTATGGGTAATATGACTACTGCAAAACTTCAAATTGGTGTTTGGGATATTTTTAAAACCCTGTATCCTGATAATCTGGCCCAACTAGTTCTGCAATCCCACTCAGGAACAGCCAGAAGCAAGACAGCCAGAAAACCTGCTTCAACCCTCTATGATTTCATCCCTGACCCATCCAATCAGCACACTCCATTCCCTAGCCCACTGTCTACCAACTAGTTATGTTTAAAAAACTCTAGCCTCTGAATTTTCAAGGAGGCTTACTTGAGTAGGAATAACTCTGGTCTCCTGTTTAGCCAGCTCTATGTGTAATAGACACTCTTTGTATTGCAATATCCTTGTATTAATCAGTTGACTCTATCTGAGCAGCAGACAAGATGAACTTGTTGGGTGGTTACAATAGCATTGAAGTTATTGACACATCTTTGCATGGTTTCTATCTGATGGCATTTTGTTCATTATTTTTTAAAATGTTGATGTCTCCCCCAACTAGACTATAAGTTTGTAAATGCTTAGAACTGATTGTCTAAATCCTATCTGAATGCTGAATTCTACCTTATTTTATCTTTGATGTAGTCTATTCAGCTAGAATTGGGCTAAAATGAACCTTAGAATGGATAGAAATATATAAATAATTTATTATGATTCTCATACAAAAATATAGCTATTCCTGAAGTTTCTTAACTTTTAATTTAAAACCAAAGTGACAAACACTTAGAAATGTTAGCTTTGGTAAATTTGCTAAGAGTGCTCTGAGTTCCTAACTATAGTTAATATTCACTCCCATTATCCAATTTGTTTTCTGCTGCAGCTAACCTAAATGTAATCTCCTGAGTGTCTGCAATTTGGGTACACTTTCCATTAAATTATAAAGGTTAAAGAACTGGATTTTTAAGACATAATAAAAGCCTATCTGAAACTGTTTTAAACAATGCAAAAATGCATTATCTTATGAGGAAATAGGTAGAGGTCAGGTAGGGTCCCCTTTCAGCACATCAGGGGTTAATCATCCTCTGGGCTGTGTATAGGAAAAAAAAAACTATTTTATTCTCTATATGCACAACATTTCTGACATCAAAAGTGTGGGAGTTTTCCCCACACCAAACAATTTTCTAATTCTCTTTGAACAATAACCAGTGTTACACAATTCAATTAAATTCTGATGCTATTTACCAACAGCTGTTTTAGACCTCAAAGGTTAAGTGCTCAATTGCACAATACTAACACTCCCACCTCCTCACTTCAGATACCAATCACAGGTCCAGGTTGTCACCTGTGTTTCTAACCAACTAGCTACAAACTGGGGGTTTATACAATCCCCACCTTCGGTTTGACCATTTGTAAGAACTGCTCATAGAACTCAGGAAAACCATTTAATTTCTATATTACCAGTTCATTATAAAAGGATGCAACTCATAAACAGTCAAACAAAAGAGATGCATCGAGCAAGGCATGGGGAAGAGGCTGAGAGCCTCCCTTTGGGTGCACCCCATGATTAGCACCTCTGTGCATTCACCAACCTGAAAGCTCTCAGATTCCTGTCTTTTTGTGTTATTATACAGGCTTTATTACATGGACATGACTGATTATATCATTGGTCATTGGTGATTAAACTGTAGCTCCTCTACCTTCCTCAGAGGTTAGGGAGTCTGAAGGAAAATTCTAACCCTCTAATCACTTGGTTGGCTCCCTTGGCAATGAATAGCCCCCATCCGTGTTTATCTAGGGCTTTCCAAAACTCATGTCACTTGCATAAACTGAGGTTAACTTCTTATGAATAACAAAAGACACTTCTCTAACATTTATCACCCCCATAATTTAGGAAATTCTGAGGAGTTTAGGAGCTTTGGCCAGGAAGGAGTAAAATAACCAAATATATACTGCTTATTATAAATCACAGAATCACAAGATACTGTGATACTTTAGTTGATTTTGGCAATTGTCGTTATCACATCTGTATAGAATAATACCCAAAGTACAAAGAAGACTTGTCTCTTTAACTATTTTAGGAGCGAGGGATTCTTCTTAGCACTCTCCCGTTAGATTTATACTGATGTTTCATTGGTCAGAATCACATACTCAACCTTAAACAATTACTGCTGTAGGAGACTAAAAATATGCCACCCAAAGTAGGGCTATGAGAAACTCAAATATACCACCCCAAAATATGTCACTTTGGCATAAAGATAATTTTGAGCTAATTATTTTGAGAAACTGCAGACACAGGATAAACTCTAAGAGAGTAGAAGTTACCCCCTTGTAAGGAAAGTATACATTCATTAAAAAATATTTGTAAGTGTGTCTCAGATCTCTGTACCAGGAGGAAAAGGATGACTGTAAACCACTAGAGACTTCTATCAATGAAGCAGCCACCAAACCTTGCTTAACAAACCTTGCTCTTGTTTAGTTCTCCTGATCACTTTCCCACTAGTGTGCTTCTTCACATCCTTCTTTCTGCTTCAGTTGAAGATTGCATTTCAGCCTGAACTATTTCTTTGAGATTTACTCATTTCTCTGATATCTCTCATGTATATAGGAGGCATACATCTCATAAAGCTTCTGTTTGTTTTCCTCTTGTTACTTTATGTATTGCTAAAGGGGTCAGTCCTACCTAGGAACTGTGAAAGGCAGAGGGAAAATTAGTTTTTCCTCTACTACACTGCAAAGTAGAGTGGAATCTCTGTAACTGTCCTAGGCTCATTGTGATCTGTTGTCTGTTATTCTCAATGGAATCCTTTCCTCTGGAAGAAAAAGCAAATAAGAGTAAAATCTAGACACTTTTAAAAGAAGGGAAAACACGGATTTGTTGTAGGTCTCTAACAGGGTAAACTTTAGAAGTTCTCTGAAGATTTTGCTTAAAAGGAAGAATTTTATTTTGGGAATAAGTCTTATCTAATTTTGTGCCAAGAAAATGAGGTTTATTTTTATGTATATTATGTGCAGTAGGATTTTATATGATAAAACTAAGAAAAAAGAAAAATAATCAAAATTCCCTTAAGAATAACATTCATTCCAAATGCCACTTACACATATGGTAAACTCAGAACCATGTTAGAGTATCACATGGAATTCTGGGGCATTCTCTAAAATATTGAATTTTGTACCCATAAATCTTAATGATATCTGCTGACAGTTGTAAGAATGTTGCTGAAGGTTTCAGGGATTCCAGTTTATTACTGACAAAAGGGTTTTTCAAGTTTGTTTATCAATAGTATTGTAGGGAAGTTTAAATTTTTCTGCTGAAGGTTTGGTAAGTTGGGTTATAACACAAACTGATTAGAAAATAGATTAAAAGGAACATAAGGTAAACAAATTTGTTGACATGCAAATGTATGCCTGAGAGTCATACAAAATATAAAACTCAACAAAAGGTGGGGCAGATTGTTGACACTTTCACACTACTTTAAAGTTATAGTAATGAATAGGGTTTACAGCATATCAAAACAGTTTATGGGGACAAGACAGTCAGAAATAAAAATCAAAACCTAAGCCTCTCCAGCCAACTGAATGGACCCCTTACTTGTTCAAGGGGATCCCAGAAAAACTTTAAAAAGTGAGTCCCTGGCCATGATGGGATAAGAGGTTTGACATACCTCACTATGCCCCTTATTAACTTTTAACCAGATTTATTTCTTAAAGAGTAAGCAGAAGAAACCAGCTCTGGAAACAAGTAACAGGTAACTCATTCCTTTATTGCCTTGAGCTGATCATCTGAGGCCATGACTGAACTCCTCCTCTGTTTCGTTGTCCAGACATAGCAGCTGACCAACATTTCTTCCTGATAACAGACCACCAACCTGGGAGTGGTTCTGGCTAGTCTATAGAGGATGCACAGTAAGGGTTTTCATGTCCTTTTTTCCACCTTTTGATATTAAAGGTCCAAAAACTCCACCCTCAAATAATGCTAACACCACCATTTTTTTTAACATGCCACCCATGAAGGGTCATGAAGCTCCATTGTGCATGCACATGTTTCTCCTTTAGTAAATATTCACGACTCCTATGGCTTACTAAATATATATCTTCAGCGACTCACCCTGCTAAGCATACATTCCTGTTTTCTTTTTTTTATTATTATACTTTAAGTTCTGGGGTAAATGTGCAGAATGTGCAGTTTTGCTACGTAGGTATGGAAGGTAGCTAAAATGGTAAGTGTCCAAGTATTGAGTCGTAGTCACTAGAAATTTCAAGGGGTAACACAGTCACTATAAATTCCAAGGGATAACATACTCCCCACTGTTCAAGTCTGAACAGTTGGCTGAGAAAGAGGATGACTTGTATAAAGTCTGACAATTGTTTTTGGGATGATTGCTAATGGTCCCAACATCTGAACTTCTAGTAAGGGAAAAGCATCGGTGTAGGCACAAAGAGCTTGATTAGGCTGGTAAAGTAGAATCAGAACATGATAATTTTGTGGCAGCTGATAGTTCTTCATTATCAATGAGAAAAACTTGTTTTCCACTGTATGAGGAAAGGGTGTAGCCATTCTTTCTTTTGAAAACCCTGACCACCATCAGCCCAATCACATCCATGGAGGCCCTGTTGGGGCTCAAAATATGATACCTGAAAGGATGACACTTGGGCATTATTAGAACTGAAGGATATTGGAAGGGCCTCAGAAGCAAAATATCCTTCAAGACTCCTCTTGCTCTTCTTTCTTTTGTATTCTCTCTTCCCTCAAGGCAAACCATATAAACCAGAATTCCTCTATCCCAAGGCAGGTCTTAATCTTAGAAATATTACTGTAAGCTTCCCCGACCTTTCTGTGTAGGAGTTGGCCATAAAGAAATTCTCTGACCTTCCTTGTCTAGTGGTAGGACATAAGATCCTCATTCCAGAAGACATACTGCTCTGTATCTAGGAAGAAGGGATGCCACAGAAACAGACCAAGAAGAAAAACCACAGACAGACCCTGCTGTGTTTTCCCACTCAGTTTCTTACCATTAGATAATGCTTTTTTATCCAATTACATTTTTACATGGCTGCCCATTTTTCACCAAATTTAAGCATAAAAATAGACAGTTTTTCATGAGTGTTTGGGTCTTCATTTCTGAAGACCCATTTATGTTCCCATGTAACATAAAATAAATTTTATGTAACATAAAATAAATTTTATTTTATTAAATAAATATCTTTTGCTTTTTTTCTTCTTAACCCATCTTCTGTTATTGGAGTGTCAGCCATAACCTTTATGAGTGAAGAAAAGTGTTATATCATTTCCACCCCTACAGACCAAACAGAAGTCAGTATGGCAAGGAGGAGAGAAAATTGCAAGTTATATCTGCCAGGAAAATAGAGGAATTCTGAAGCAAGGCACAAAATATGTGCTTGTAAATTTAAAAGTAAGTATTTTATTTCAAGCCAGCATCCAAAATCTATTGAAATAAAATTTAACAGAAAGCTATTTAAACCTTTTATTTATTGAGTCTATAACCTATAGCATTGAATTAAGAAACCTGGAATACTTTCTCTAATATGTCTTTGACTAAATAGTAGCTACGAATCATTGAGAATTTACTGACAGTCACTATGCTATGTGATAGACACATATCATTTAATTCAAGTTTTAAACAATCATAAGATGTTGATGCTAGTCACTATGCTATGTGATTGATATGTATCATTTAATTCAAGTTTTAAACAATCATAAGATGTAGATGTAGATAATTTAATTGTCTCCATTTTACATATATAACAACTGAGGTTCAGATGGGTTAAGAACTTTGTCTAAGGTCACCAAGAGTTGTAGCTAGAATTCTTATCCATGTCTAACTCCAGAGCTGACACATGTAACTAGTTAGCTATACTGCTCAAGTAGTTTAAGGAAATAATAACCTTAAAATCGAGTTAGATTTGTTTCCCTAAACACATGAACTATTTTCTCCTTCAATTTCCATGCAAATTCTCTAATAAGCTCCTAAATATCCACATTTACCCGAAATTCAGATTGAAATGTAATGCAGTGGTCATGCTACTTGACAGCAGTCTTGCCAATTAAGCAGCAGTCCTAATTGGAAGAATTTTGTACTATGCATACACATTTGCTGTGTTCTCAGTGAGCTTGCAGCTGCTGGCATAGACATCATTAGAATCTAGGAAAACAACTATTTCCAAGTGAACATCAACATAATGAAAAACATGATAAGTCAGGAAGTGAATAAATTTGAATAAAAGTTAGCAAATGAGAAAAAAAACTGTAATAAGACAAAGTGGAATCTTTTCTGAGGTCCACTGTCAGACTTGCTCATGAGGAAGAGCAAGTTAGATATCTGACAGAAGTGAATAGTGAGAAATTTTGTTTTGCATTTTCTAGAACAGAAATTATAAATATGATGCCTATTTTACTTTGGTCTCATTTTATTTGAGGGGTGTTTGTATGTGTAGGTTTTAGTACTTAGATGTCAGAATATTCTCTTGTATGTTTTATGGCTTTTTCTAACTCCTCTCAGATAGTATATCACTTGATGGGCATTGTACATGAACTTTTATTTTTCTCAAAGCAGCACTATCATAGTTCTTCCTTGGATGACAAGTTTGTTGGTTTTATAACCTGAGATGAGTAGAGAAGAAAATATATATTGAAAAATTTTTTTATATTTAGTGTGCTTTTAAAACTTAAATGTTTCCCTTCACTCTATTTCTTGATTTTTCCTGTGGAAACTATACAGGCACTAAATGCTATTTAATAGAGTTTTTATTTATAACTAATATATATTTATAATACCTTCTTTTTGCTGATATTTATTTCAGGAGAGAAAACAAGTTGAATCCCTCTCTTTACCCCTGTTCTGCTTCCTATGTCCCTTTCTCACAGTGATTAATCTAAGAAAATGCTGTCATGTTTCCTGTGATTGGTGGTGAAGATGCACTCCCTACTGCTTCATTTATTGTAGACTGTAAATATCCCCATTCATTTTTTCACTTCATTCCCTCTAAACACTTATTCCCAGCCCACACCATAGAGACCTGTTCTGATCTACACCTCTGTTTCCTCCTGGCTTTCTTCCAACTTCAACACAGCATTATTTTTCTAATTACCTTGATTTCTGTCTCTTCTGTTGTTAGTCAAAGTCTTGAAGAGCAGTGGGAATTCACTGCCTCCACTTCCTCAGCTCTGGTTCCTGTCTCCTGAAGTCTGATTTCTCTACTGAACTTTGCAAGTGAAGCTGCTCTTGTAAAGCTCAACAATGGCCTCCATCTAATAAAAATGTTTCAATATTTATAATTGCAGGGTCCCTGACACATTAGACTCTATGGAACACTATTTGTTGACATTTTTCACTCACTAGCCATCAATATTCCTATGCCCTACTGTTTGTTCTCCTATACCACTGACCATGTGTTCTCTGTCTTGGTAGGAATCTCCACCTCTTTCTACTCTGCAATTATGTTTGCTCCTGTGTTTCTATCCTTAATATATGTTTTCTCTTTACATATTCCCCTTGTGCAATCTAGTTCATTCTCATGCTTGAAAAACTATAATGATGTCACATACTCATAGCATCATCATCCCGTCAGCTACACCACAGAAATTAAACTTTTATTGGGTGAAGAAGTTAAACATGGCATCAAGAAATTACATATTTTTGACTGCAGCCCTCTGAGAAAGGGTTGATTATTTCTAATGTTATAAATGAAGAAACCTAATCTCAAAGAAAACAAGTAAATTTTCAGATGATATCACCGGATGTTGCAAAGATAAGATTGAGAATAAAGTTTTTCTGACTGTAAAATCCATAATCTTTTCATTATACAATTTTTATCTTTCTAGTCCTTATGATCAAAGGGCTTACATTCTGGCTGAGCAGCTAGAGCATATAAGGACTTGGCATTCAAAGGTTTCTGTGAGGTATATGCTACCCCATTCACTGATCTCTACACAATCATGTTCATGCCAACCTTCAAATCTTTCTTTGCCTGAGAAATGGTGAAGAATTATTCAAAGCTTATCAAATTTTAAGTCAGCTCACATGTCCATCTGTCATAAAGCCTTCTCTAGCTCTTTCTGCTAATATTGAGTACTTGCTCCCAACTCTGAATTCTTATAACCATTTTCTTTAAGCCCAAATTCTAGAATGTCTATTTTTGGTGTCCTACTATTTCTTTCTTTTTTGAAGGGAGAGTAGAATTTTCATAAAATTAGAAACCTGTAGAAGCTTGTGATGGTGAAAGACTTTGTCTTTGCCACTGTATCTAGAAAAGGGCAAGCAAAGAACTATCACTTAATAAATATATTGTTAATTTTATTGAATTTAAAATTGAACTAAATTGCTTTCTGACCTCTTTTAATGCTGGAAGATGACAGAAAATCTTAGCAATACAAAACAACAACAACAACAACAACAACAACAAAACTAATGCTGATATGCAAAGGAAAGCAACAAATGATTGATTATGCAAGTCTCTAAGAGGAAGTGTTTTTGCAGCTATTCCTAGCTCAGTAAATCAAAAATAGCTTGCCAGATGTGATTCTCAGTTTTCCATAAAATTTATCATTTTTTATATACATTTAAAAAGCAAAGAAAGAATTTTATAGAGAGCAACAACCTCCAAAAAGTAGACCAGCCATTTTTATTTCCTTCTTTCTTTGCTTCTTTCTTTCCTTCCTTCTTTATGATCTATCTTTATTTGTGTAAAACAAACTTGAGTTTAGACATTGAACTAAGTTGGAAAACTTTTTAATTGCTGAACAAGCAGACTTCAATATTTTAAGGATTTGTAATGCTGATTGAATAACAATAAATAGTTGAACTTGGTGAATTTGGAGGTCCCTTTCGATTCTGTGGTCCTATAATTTGGTTATTGCAGTTTTGGGGCACAGAGAACAACACTTGGAAATGCTGACATAATGAATACTTTGAATTGAAATAAATCAGAAGGCTGTAAAAGTTACCTCAAAAACAAAAACTTCCTAAACTTTTGTTGTTTCCTTCTCATCCAAGAGGAGAAAGGAATGCTCTCTGGAGATTTTATATACACACACACACACACCTATGTGTACTTATTTTATACACATATATATACATATATATGTATATATATGTTTATATATATGTTTATATATATATGTTTATATATATACATATATATACACATATATGTATACATATATATACATATATATATATATATATATTTTTTTTTTGAGACAAGGTCTTCCTCTGCTACCGAGGCTGGAGTGCAATGGCACAATCACGGCTTACAGCAGCCTTGACCTACCAGACTCAAGTGATCCTCCAACATTAGCCTCTTGAGTAGTTGGGGCTACAGATGCATGCCATCATGACTGGCTACTTTTTCTCTTTTTGTTGTAGGGACAGAGTCTCACTATGTTGCCCAGGGTGGTCTCAAACGCCTAGGCTCAGGTGATCCTTCCTTCTCAGCCTTCCAAAGTGCTAGATTACAAGCATGAGCTCCCATGCCTAGCCTGTTTTTTTTTCTTTTTTAAAAATCTGACTAATAACCCTTATTTGCAAAAGAAATGCAATTGTCTGAAGACCCCCATCATAGAAATCTCATCAAATAAGTAGGAAGATGAACTACTAAAGAAAATAAACTGAAAGCTGTCACCACCTGCAAACTGACTTTTCTTCTATTCTTCTAAGTGCAATTCTGAGAGATTATCTGGGAGTCCTTATTTGCATAAAAACACAAACTTTGTTCACAGTGAAGTCTACCCCTCACCTTCCCACCACTTGCCACAGAATGCAGAAGAACTTTGTTTCTGGGCATTGTTCTTTGGGCTTATTCATTTTCTCTGAAAATCATTTACCACCCATAAAATTAGTGACAGACCCTCATTTCACTCTAAGATGGAAGAGGATATTTAAGCCTCAACTCTTGTTTGAGTCTCATATTTGCAGGACTCCCATGTCCATATATAGGTTAATACATTGGTATGATTTTTGTCTCCTATTCATCTGTCTATCATCAGTCATTCCAGTGAAACTTCAGAAAGGGTCAGTGGGGCTGGATGTGGTGGCTCATACCTATAATCCCAGCACTTTGGGAGGCTGAGGCAGGCGGATCACTTGAGCCCAGAAGTTTGAGACCAGTCTGGGCAACAAGACAAAAACCCACATATGCAAAAACATTTTTAAAATAGCCAGGTATGATGGTATGTTACTGTAGCTTCAGCTACTCAGGAGGCTGAAGTGGGAGAATCACCTGAGCCAAGGAGATCAAGGCTACAGTTAGCCATGACTGTGCCAATCTATTTTAGCCTGGACAGTGGAGTGAGATCCTGTCTCAACAAACAAAACCAAACAAACAAATAGAGTGAATGGGAAGCTTTTCCTCTGCACCTATATTTTTAATAATCATATGCTAAATATTCCACAAAACCTAAGTTCCAATTTGAACCTGATGGCTCTCAGTATTAGCAAGCTTGACTTTGTAGCTTATCTGTATTTTCAATATCCATATATTAATTAATTGTTATTTAGTCCCTTAGGTAATAGTTTCTCCCCCTCTATAGTGCCTCCTGCCTGGACAAAATTATTTTGCTTCTGCCATGGGATTATGTAGGTTCGAAATAATATTATAAGATGAGAATCATCCATGAAAGTATTTTAGTTCTTTAAGATACCTTAAAAATCTACTCACCTGAATTATAATTTTTAAGTACAGTCAATTTGCTTATGTTCTCATATATTATCCTCAGTTATATTTTAGTAGAATGAGTTTCAAAACTGTGATGTTTGCAGGATTCATCTGGGACATTTGTAAAAAGATGGGTTCTTAAGCTATCCCAAATATTTCTAGTCAATACCTCTTAGGAAGAGTTGACATGTCTGAATTTTATTAAGGACTCTGTAATTATGATGCTTGAGATAGCATTTTCTCTGGAGCAAATTTCAAAAAATTCTGATCCTTACCATTTATTCTTCATAACTCTTTTCATGAAGTACAGTCAAGAATTTAACTTTAAATACTACAAAATATCAAATATCACAGTGATAGTTGCAAATTCAGACATTTTTCTTGTGTGTGGTGACATGATACTCTTATCAGTGGAAAACCTTATTTCATCCCAAAATTCTATGTTGAAGGTAACACTGAGAAATTATATTAGAGTACTTATAAAATTGCTCATGATCTCATATAATACACTATTAATTATTAAGGATTTACTTTATATGCTGGCTAATTATGGTATTACATAATTACTAATTAATGTGCCTATTAGCAATGTATGTCTCTGAGATCCTGAAGTCAACAGAGATGACAACTCATGCTGGAATATTGCCTTACAAGATAAAGTACATTAAGCCAAGTTCCTTTTTGGCAATTCAGAATCTAATGTTATTTCCTGGAATCCAAGATACAATTGCCTTATTATAGCAAACTCTGGCCTGTAGTAAATCAAATTAAAGAATATTTCTAGTTTACTTTAAGGCTTAATTGTAGTGCATTTAGTTATAAAACTCAATACATTAAAGAATCAAAGTTCAAAACAATAAAACTAGAAGAAGGACAAAAATGATAAAAGGGATCAAAATACAGCTCCTATTAGGAAAGATTAGACTAGTACAACCATCAAATTAGAAATCACCTTTGTGGTTTTCCTGTAACATCTGCTTTACAAAGAAAGATTTTTTTTTTTTTTGTAATCAACCATTTTCTAAACATGGCCAGAGGCAAGGAGGGATCTATTCTGTGCTTCTTATAAAGTAGTCTTATCTCCTGGTAGACAGCAATAAATATTAGACCTACCTTCCTTATATGTAACCAAAATTAGAATTCCTATACTTTTCTAACTAGAATTGGTCATGAAATAACTCTGTATCCTATTTCTTATGGCAGCAGAAGAATAGGTGGGGATATGTGGGGTGGGCTGAACTAACATTCATATTTTATCTTGTGTACTAGATATTTGAAATGTATTGGGAATTTTTCTTTTTATTTGCTTGCAATGAAGAAGATATCCCCATCCCACCCCTACCCTTAATTTAGAGATACACAGGCTATGACTTGGAGAAGTTAAACAGCTTGTTCATGGTCATAGCTCACAGGAATGATAGTCAGACTAGAACCTGGATCAATTTAGTTAATCCTTTTAACAGCCTCAGTTTCTAATGCATTGAGAGCTGTCAATCAACCTTTACTTCTTTTACATCTATTGCATTGCTGGGGCTCAAAAGATAATACCACAATGCTGAACACTTTTGAATTAAAATCCTCACCCACCCCTAAGAATCTCATTAATTAACAGGGAAAAATTAACTTTCAGAGCAGACAAAAGACTAAAAGTTCTCACCACACCCAGGTAGAGTTTTCATCTTTCTGAGAACAGCCCCAAGAGATACCTGGGATAGTTTATCTTCATAATAAGACCTTTGTTCACAGTGTACTTCCATCCCTCACTTTCCTATAACTTGTCAGTCCATTCAGTCCAAAGAGAATAATTTACTAACTATTGTCTGCTCTTTGGGCTCATTCATCTCTTCTAAAAATCATATAATACTTCTCAAAAACTGCTTACAATCTCCTATATCCCCCTCCCCCATGAAGAGGGTGCTACTTAAATTTCATTCATCTGGGTCTTCTTTGAGTCTCATATTCTGTACTGATCTTCTGTTTATGCACATTAGTGCATTTGTATGCCTTTTCTTTTATTAAGCCATCCATTGTCAGCTTATTTCAGCAGACTTAAATCCTCAGAGGAGGAGGGAAATTTCTCTTTACCCTTAAATTGTGCCAGGCACTATTTTAAGTACTGAATATGTAGTGGTGAATAAATCACATTGTTTCTAATCTCAAAACATTTATTCTCTAGTGGAATAAACAAACATAAACTATGTATAAAATATATGTTAACAAAGATACATATAAATGCAAGCAGTGATAGATACTATGAATGAAATAAAGAATTAATAACTGTAGAGACATTTAGATAGAACTCATCAGGAGTTTTTTCAATAGAAAGTAACATCTGAGCTGGGACCTGAGGAAGGAATTTGGCTGGAGGAAGGAGTAAGAACATTTCATGGGAAATTTCAAATTCCAAAGTTTGTTTCAAAGTTTGAAAGCTGGTAAATCCATGCCCAAGGAATTGCAAGACCACCAATGTCACTAAAGTAAAGCATCACAAAGTCAGAGTGGCTAAGAAGGAAGGCTTCCTAAATCAAGGAATTATCTACTATTCACTCTCCTCTCTACTACTTTTCTTACATTTCTCTACAGCAATGATTAAAAAGTAGCTCAATGCCTGGCCTTCTGGCAATCACACAGCCTTCTTCATCACAATCATCACTCATTCTCAGAATCTCAGTGCCATAACTATTCTGTTCTGGGCAATACCAAGTTCAATTTTTTTTTATTGTGCTTTAGGTTCTGGGGTACATGTGCAGATCATGCAGGATTGTTGCATAGGTATGTACATGGCAAGGTGGTTTGCTGCCTTCATCCACCCATCACCTATACCTGGTATTTCACCCCACGTTATCCCCCTCCACCTTCCACACCCCCACTGTCCCTCCCCTACCCCCACAACTGACTACAGTGTGTGATGCTCCCCTCCCTGTGTCCATGTGTTCTAATTGTTCAACATCTGCCTATGAGTGAGAACATGTGGTGTTTGGTTTTCTATTCTTGTGTCAGTTTGTTGACAATGATGGTTTCCAGAGTCATCCATGTCCCTATGAAGAACATGAATGCATCATTTTTTATGACTGTGTAGTATTTCCTGGTGTATATGTGACACATTGTCTTTATCCAATCTGTCATTGATGGACATTTGAGTTGGTTCAAGGTCTTTGCTATTGTAAACAGTGCTGCAATGAACATACGTGTGCATGTGTCTTTATAATAGAATGATTTATAATCCTCTGGGTATATACTCAGTAATGGGATTGCTGGGTCAAATGGTATTTCTATTTCTAGGTCCTTGAGGAATCACCACACTGTCTTCCACAATGGTTGCACTAATTAGCACTCCTACAAACAGTGTAAAATTGTTCCTATTTCTCCACATCCTCTCCAGCATCTGTTGCCTCCTGATTTTTTAATGATTGCCATTCTAACTGGTATAAGATGGTATCTCAGTATGGTTTTGATTTGCATTTCTCTAATGACCTGTGATGATGATCACTTTTTCATATGTTTGTTGGCCTCATATATGTCTTCTTTTGAAAAGTATCTGTTCATATCCTTTGCCCACTTTTGAATGAGTTTGTTTCTTTCTTGTAAATCTGCTTTAGTTCTTTTTAGATTCTGGATATTAGCCCTTTGTCAGATGGGTAGATTGCAAAAATTTTTTCCCATTCTGTTGGTTGTTGGTTCACTCTAATAATTGTTTCCTTTGCTGTACAGAAGGTCAGGAGTTTAATTAGATCCCATTTGTCTATTTTGGCTTTTGTTGCCATTGCTTTTGGTGTTTTAGCCATGAAGTCCTTGCCTATGCCTATGTCCTGAAGGGTTTTGCCTAGGTTTTCTTCTAGGGTTTTTATGGTGTTAGGTCTTATGTTTAGATAGTTAATCTGTCTGTAGTTAATTTTAGTGTAAGGTGTCAGAAAGGGATCCAGTTTCTGCTTTCTGCACATTGCTAGCCAGTTATCCCAACACCATTTATTAAACAGGGAATCCTTTCCCCATTGCTTGTTTTTGTCAGGTTTGTCAAAGATCAGATGATTGTAGATGTGTGATGCTGCTTCTGAGACCTCTGTTCTGTTCCATTGGTCTATATCTCTGTTTTGGTACCAGTACCATGCTGTTTTGATTGCTGCAGCCTTGTAGTATAGTTTGAAGTCAGGCAGTGTGATGCCTCCAGCTTTGTTCTTTTTACTTAGGATTGTTTTGGCTATGTGGGCTCTCTTTGGTTCCATATAAAGTTTGAAGTAGTTTTTCCCAGTTCTGTGAAGAAGGTCATTGGTAGTTTGATGAGGATAGCATTGAATCTATAAATTACTTTGGGCAGTATGGCCATTTTCATGATATTGATTCTTCCTAACCATGAGCATGTAATGTTTCTCTATCTGTTTGTGTCCTCTCTTATTTCATTGAGCAGTGGTTTGTAGTTCTCCTTGAAGAGGTCCTTACATTCTTTGTTAGTTGTATTCCTAGGTATTTTATTCTTTTTGTAGCAATAGTGAATGGCAGTTCATTTCTGATTTAGTTCTCTGTCTGTTATTGGTGATTTCTGCACATTGATTTTGTATCCTGAGACTTTGCTGAAGTTGCTTATCAGTTTCAGGAGCTATTGAGCTGAGATGATGGGGTCTTCTAAATATACAATCATGTTGTCTGCAAATAGAGACAATTTTGCTTCCTCTTTTCCTAATTGAATATCCTTTGTTTCTTCTTCATGCCCAATTGCTCTGGCTAGAACTTCCAATACTTTATTGAATAGGAGTGGTGATAGAGGGCGTCCTTGTCTTGTGGAGATTTCAAAGGGAATGCTTGCAGTTTTTGCCCATTCAGTATGATATTGGCTGTGGATTTGTCGTAAATAGCCTTTATTATTTTGTGACATGTTCCATGGGTACCTAGTTTATTGAGGGTTTTTAGCATAAAGTGCTGTTGAATTGTGTTGAAAGCCTTCCCTACATCTATTGAGATAATCATGTGGTTTTGGTCTTTGGTTCTGTTTATGTGCTGGATTACATTTATAGACTTGCGTATGTTGAATCAGTCTTGCATCCTCAGGATGAAGCCTACTTGATCACAATGAATAAGCTTTTTGATTTACTCTTGCATTCTGTTTGCCAGTATTTTATTGAAGACTTTTGCATCTATGTTCATCATGGATATTGACCTGAAGTTTTCTTTTTTAGTTGCACTCTACCCAGTTTTGGTATTAAGTTGATGTTGGTCTCATAAAATGAATTGGGGAGGATTCCCTCTTTTTGTATTGTTTGGAATAGTTTCAGAAGGAATGGTACCAGCTCCTCTTTGTACATCTGGTAGAATTTGGCTGTAAATCAATCTGGACCCGGGCTTTTTTTAGTTGGTAGGCTATTAATTGCTGCTTTAAATTCAGCCCTTGTTATTGGTCTATTCCGGGTTTCAACTTCTTCCTGGTTTAGTCTTGGAAGAGTGCAAGTGTACAGAAATTTATCCATTTCTTCCAGATTTACTGGTTTGTGTGCATAGAGTTGTTTGTAGTAATCTCTGATGGTAGTTTGTATTTCTGTGGAATTGTTGGTGATGTCACCTTTATTGTTTTTTATTGCATCTATTTGATTCTTCTCTCTTTTCTTTTTTATTAGTATGGTTAGTGTTCTATCTATTTTGTTGATCTTTTCAAAAAACCAGCTGCTGGATTTGTTGATTTTTTTTTAAGAGTTTTTGTGTCTCCACGTCCTTCAGTTCTGCTCTGATCTTGGTTATTTCTTGTCTTCTGCTAGCCTTTGAGTTTTTTTGATCTTGCTCCTCTAGCTCTTTCAATTTTGATGATAGGGTGTCGATTTTAGACCTGTCCTTGCTCCTCATGTGGGCATTTATTGCTATGAATTTCCCTCTAGACACTGCTTTAAATTCTGGTATGTTGTGTATTTGTTCTCCTTGGTTTCAAAGAACATCTTTATTTCTGCCTTTATTTCATTGTTTATCCAGTCAACATTTCAGGAGCCAGTTGTTCAGTTTCCATGAAGTTGTGTGGTTTTGAGTTAGTTTCTTAATCTTGAGTTCTAATTTGATTGCACTGTCGTCTGAGAGACTGTTGGTTATGATTTTCATTCTTTTGCATTTGCTGAGAAATGATTTACTTCCAATTATGTGGTCAGTTTTAGAGTAGGTGTGATGTGGTGCTGAGAAGAATGTATATTCTGTGGATTTGGGGTGGAGAGTTCTGTAAATGTCTATTAGGTTCCCTTGGTCCACATCTGCATTCAAGTCCTGGATTTCCTTGTTGATTTTTCTCTCGTTGATCTGTCTAATATTGACAGTGGAGTGTTAAAGTCTCCCATTATTATTGTGTGGGAATATAAGTCTCTTCGTAGGTCATTAAGAACTTTCTTTTTTATCTGGGTGCTCCTTTATTGGGTGCAAATATATTTAGAATAGTTAGCTCTTCTTGTTTTATTGATCCTTTTACCATTATGTAATGCCCTTCTTTGTCTCTTTTGACTTTTGTTGGGTTAACGTCCGTTTTATCAGAGACTAGGATTGTCACTCCTGCTTTTTTTGGCTCTCCATTTGCCTGGTAAATCTTCTTCCATCTCTTTATTTTCAGTCTATGTGTCTTTGCATGTGAGAAAAGTCTCCTGAATATAGCACACCAATGGTTCTTGGCTTTTTATCCAATTTGCCAGTCTGTGTCTTTTGACTGGGGCATCTAGTCCATTTACATTTAAAGTTAATATTGTTATGTGTGAATTTGATCTTGCCATTTTATTACTGGTTGGTTGTTTTGCCCTTTGGTTGGTGTAATTTCTTCATTGCATCATTGGCCTTTATCATTTGGTTCTTTTTTGCAGTGGCTGCTACTGGTTTTTCCCTTCTGTGTTTAGTGCTCCCTTCAGGAGCTCTTGTAGGGCAGGTCTGGTAGTGACAAAATCTCTCAGCAATTGCTTGTCCATAAAGGATTTTATTTCTCCATCACTTATGAAGCATAGTTTGACTGGATATGGGATTCTGGGTTGAAAGTTCTTTTCTTTAAGGATGTTGAATATAGGCCCCTACTCTCTTCTGTCTTGCAGGGTTTCTGTGGAGAGATCCACTGTGAGTCTGATGTATTTCCCTTTGTGGGTGACTCGACCTTTCTCTCTGGCTGCCCTTAGCATTTTTTCCTGGGTTTCAACCCTGGTGAATCTTACGATTATGTGCCTTGGGGTTGCTCTTCTAAAGGGGTATCTTTGTGGTATTCTCTGTTTTTGAATGTTGGCCTGCTTTGCTAGGTGTGGGAAGTTTTCCTGGATAATATCCTGAAGAGTGTTTTCCAGCTTGGATTGATTCTCTCCATCATCTTCTGGTACACTGATCAAGCATAGTTTAGGTCTTTTCACATAATCCTATATTTCTTGAAGGCTTTATTCATTTCTTTTTACTCTTTTTTCTCTTTTCTTGCCTTCTCATTTTATTTCATTGAGTTAATCTTCAATCTC
Organism: Plecturocebus donacophilus; assembly: GCA_004027715.1. Lineage (NCBI taxonomy): Eukaryota > Metazoa > Chordata > Mammalia > Primates > Pitheciidae > Plecturocebus > Plecturocebus donacophilus. Next base: position 38,844 of record PVKP010009640.1, read on the forward strand.
TGATATCCTTTCTTATGCTTGATCTATTTGGCTATTGAAACTTGTGTATGCTTCATGAAGTTTTTGTGCTGTGTTTTTCAGCTCCATCAAGTCATTTATGTTCTTCTCTAAGCTGGTTATTCTAGTTAGCATTTCATCTAATGTTTTTACAAGGTTTTTAGTTTCTTTGCATTGGGTTAGAACATATTCCTTTAACTCAGAGAAGTTTGTTATTACCCACCTTCTGAAGCCTGCTTCTGTCATTTCATCAAATTCATTCTCTGTCCAGCTTTGTCCCCTTGCTGGTGAGGAGTTGTGATCTCATGATGGGGGAGAGGCGTTCTGGTTTTTGATGGTTTCATTCTTCTTGCACTGGTTTCTCCCCATCTTGTTGGATTTATATAGTTTTGATCTCAGGTAGCTGCTTCGGGAGGTGGCCTTGGGGAGGCAGCCTTTCCTTCGTCTGCCTGCAGAGGTGCTGCTGGGCTGCCATGGATTCAGTGGAGCTGTTGCTTCTTTTATTTACTCAGGAAATTTTAGGCTGGCTTCTGCAATGGTGGCTGCACTTCCCCCACTGCAGAGCTCCATGGTTCCTGGTCACTCTCTAACAGATATTCTGGATGTGAAACTCTGGAGTGAGAGTTTTTTAGCTTGCTGGGCTTTGTGCGGGGGCAGGAGGGGATGACCTGTCCTTCCTTCTGGGTTGTTTCCTTGCTTTCAGTTCCCCTTCTTTCTGGGGGGCATGTAGCTCCATCCAGTTGGCTTTCTGGCTTTTGCATCAGGCCAGTGCTTCTGCCTAGATCTGTGCTGACAGCCCTGGTGCTGGCTGAAATTGCTGCTCTGCCCTGTTCATGCAGCTCACTGAGGCTTTTCAGCCCAGCAAGGATCTCCTGTTCTGTGGGGTGTAGAGGGCTTGGGTGGAGCACTGTACTCGAACCGAAGTCCCAGATGGGAAGATTCTCTGGTCCTCTGGTTGGTTGCATGCACTACCTGTGTGGGGCAGTGCCTGACCTTGCCTCAACTTGCCCTATTTGGTTTATACCCACTGTCCAACCAGACCCACAAAATGAACATGATACCTCATTTGGAACTGTGGAGACCACTCAACTTCTACATCTCTCTCACTGGGAGCTGCTTTCTGGAGCTGCCTCTTATTTAGCCATCTTAGGATCTCCCCAAGTTCAATTTTAATGAGTTATTTTAGTTCCTAGAAGCACAGACACAGCCAGACCAGTCTCTGAAAATTTTTATTTTATGAAAAATGTAAATTATAAGAACACACATAGAGCAAAAGGGAGAAAATTTTCATGGAAATTTTTATGTAAGTAAGCCAGGCTGAGTCTCCTAAGGCCTGAGACTGAGCTGTTCCTTGTTTCACAGAGTGGACTATGGAATCTTCCCTGCATCCCAGAATTTGGGACCTAATCCATGATTAATCTTGAAACTGCTCCAGTGCGTTTGAGAGAAACAGACATTCTCTAACTGGCACAAAGTTTTCATGTATATCCATTTTTATTAAACTTAATTGTATTGCCCCAATTTTCTATAACTTTCCTAATATTCTGTATTGTACTTATCAATATTTAAGAGAGAGGTTTATTGCAGTCTTTCTTATAATGTTAGGTAAGTCAATTATCAAATATATTTTTTATTGATTTTTGCCTTATATCATATGAAGCTATTTTATTTTTTGTAGATACTTAGAATTCTTATAACTTTATAGTAAGTTAAATGTGATTATGATCTAAAACTTTATATCCAATATAGACTTTATTTAAACATTGAAATATGTAACATTAATATTCCTATACAAGTTGGTTTTTGATTAGTATTTCTCTATAGTATCTTTTTCCTCTATACTTTTCTTTTGAATCTTTACACGTGTTTATGTTAAAGGTCTGTATTTTGTTAATATTGTTAGTTAGATTTTATTTTTTAAACCTCAGAATCTATGTTGTTTAACTGGTAAGTTTATATTTATTACCATTATTGATATATTTTTCCCTATTTCAATTGATTTAACCGAATCCACAATGTTAAACTAGTATGAATGTAAGTATCATTGGTTGGGAATGGGCATTAAAGAGAGGTATATTGATAGCTTTGTGTTTCCTGATAACTCTTTAAATTAATGTAATTATTAAATTTATCCAACTTTTTTCTATTTTTTTTTTTTTTTGAGACAGCCTGTTACCCAGGTTGGAGTGCAGTGTTGTAATCCCAGCTCAACCTCTCAGGCTCAAGTGATCAGCCCAAAGTAGCTGGGACCACAGGTGTGCACCACCATGCCCTGCTAATTTTTTTTTTTCTTAATTATTTTGGTGGAGACAGTCTCACGATGTTGCTCAGGCTGTTCTCAAATTCTTGGGCTCAAGCAGTTCCCCCTGAATGGCCTCCCAAAGTATTGGAATTACAGGCATGAGCCACTACATCTGGCCTATTCAATCTATTTTTAAGTTCATCTTTGTCTACTTAATAAAGTGATTAGTGTTTGCAAATAATTGTTACTTCACTTAATGTAATTTTTTGTTTATGAAAAAGACTGAACTATGCTCTGGAGCTATAAATGAAAAAACATGCTATGTCATTGCCCTTGAATAGAAAAGAGATGTTTATATTCTAATAATACTTACAATATATATACAAAAGGTATTTATAAATCAATGGGCAATTATTATAAGGTAGTTTCTCTAAATACTTTTATATTCACTCTTTAGAGAGTTTTAGCTTCAGTACCTTTACAGTGACTATTTGATTTCATATATTTTACATAAATAATGATAAATTTCAAAGATGTTTTTAACACAAAGTTATTTGACAGCATAATCACTATAATCTCAATAGACAGTGGGCTGGCTCCTTGACAGAACCAGTGTTAAACATGATGGATACACTCTGTGTTCTCATATAGCTAAGGGAGTTGGGCAAAAGATTCCAGATCAACAAGTAACTCTAGGAGTATAGTGAAACTATGGGGAAATGTGACACATGTAATTTACATAGTTTGAAGTTTAGAGAAGGCTTTCTGAAGGCCTTCTCAAGTAGAATCAGGTCTTAATAATGAAAAAGAGTTAATGTAACAAAAATTGAGGAGGAAGAGCATTCTAGGCAAGGAGACTAGGCTATGTGAAGATTGGAGAATGCAAAGACCATGGGAAATTTGAAGAAATAAATAGAACCCAATGAGGAGAAAGATGGGCACAAGCTAAAATGGGTGAGGTAGACAACAGAGAAATCCTGCAGAGCCAATCAGAAACAATGAAGGATTTTACATCAGAACTATTTCTCCATTTTTAAAGAGGACTTATTTTTCAGAGCTAATGTGTGAAGATGAAGAATCCTGGTAATTCATATACACTGTTTTTAACCCAGCCAGAAAAATAAGCAGCCTCAGGAAGGAACTGACCCACTTCAGTCAGGCACAGTGGGTGATGGTTAATAGCTATATCTTCCTTGTGGAACACTGGGGTTCGCATTTATTTGAAAGACATAAAATCATTCTCATGTACAGATATTACTATCTGGCTACATAAATTCTCCCCCACTACACAGATGCTTTCTTGGCCTCTGAGGTGTTTGCCTTAATGAACTGCTGTTCTTTCAACAGTTCTGGTTTCTCAGCAATTATTTCACTCAGCAATTGGCTTTTAAAGTTCAATAATTCTCATTTCCACAGCATGTGTTTGAGAAGCAAAACACACTTTCACACTACACTGTGACACCGCATCTTTCTAGCAACATTGTTCCAGCCAGCAATCTCGGTCAGCACATATGTTAGACACTTGTTTGGCAGCAAGGCACAGCATTGTTATATGCTGAACAGTCACTGGACTTGGCATCCATTTCTCGGTACATAACACCCTTCTAACATCTTTTGCCAATATGCCTCCTAGAAATAAAGTTTTATCAATTACTCAAAATATTATGCATTCATGGTTATTTCACAATAACCATTGAAAATCAAGAAATTCATTTTGATATGTACAATTCCATTTAATGTCAATAGAGATGGTGACTTTCTTTGGAGATAGGTTGTTGCAGATATAGTTAAGATAAGTCATACTGCAGCACGATAAGCCCCTAATCCAATATGACTGGTGTCTGGTGTCCATATAAAGAAGAAAGTTACAGACAGACACACATAGAAGGAAGATGACATGTGGAGACTCAGAGAAGATAGTCATCTACAAGCCAAAGAGAGAGGTCTAGAATTCATCCTTTTCCTAAAACCCACAGAACAAACTAACACTGCCACCACCATGATTTTGGACTTCTAAACCCTAGCACTGTGAAAAAATAAATTTCTATTGGTTAAGTGTTGAGTTTGTGGTACTTTGTTATATGACTCTTAGCAAACTAATACAGCAGTATTGTTGTTTCCGTTTCTAAACTCATGGTGACAATCTTTCTCACAAGTATCCAATGATTCATACAATCTGAATCTCTCATTTCGTGAAAATAATTTATAGGCTGTTAAATTATACCAAACTGTAATCTATTTTAGGAAATGTTGGGTTTTTAAAAGATCATCTGGAAAGCATTATTTATGAGAATTGTCTATATCAGTGAATTTTGTGATAATATTTTTGGAAGAGGAAATCCTGATATTCCTTTATCAATTCAAGTCACAATTTATGGTTTAGTTCAGGACATCGGTTTTTGAAGGAATATTTCATGGCTAAGAGTGCAGGGGCAAAGCCATCTGTTTTTGATATATAATTAGCGCCAGTATATTTACACAAAACATGTCCAGTTGGAAGACACTTGGGAGCAAATTAATTCCAACCAAAAAAAAAAAAAAAACCAATTTGTTACTAATTGTAAAAACAATTGAAAGAAAGATTGTACAGCCCGCTGCTCTCATATAAACAGTAAAATTACCTTGGCTGTGACAAGTAAGCAATGAGAAAACAGTAGCTCCAATTAGCATTTTGACATTTAAGCATTTTGGAAAATGCTGAGAATAACACAGTGCTTTAATAAGGTATATTCTGGATTACTCTTACTTGAAGGTATCAAGTAGTATTTCTGTATCTAATAGCTTCATTGCCACTGTCACATTAATTTATCAGAAAGAGCCAAAATCATATACCAGATTAATAGCACGTCACAGGATTTTGAAAATATCTTCCAATTAGCAACTAAGAAGCACACAGATACACTTCTGATTTATGCGTGAACACCTGCACAGATAGAGATTCCACAGTGGCTCTTAGTAACCAATGATGATGTTAGTAATTTTGAAATTCAATCATCAGAAACCTCCTGGATCTTCTATCCTAAATTCCTTTCTTTTTCTTGTCTCTGGAGGGTAGAAACAACGAACAAAATGTCTAACACAAAATAATCATTATTCAACAGAATGTTAAAAACAAAATCTCAGGCTTTAACCCTCTATTTATAAAGTAAAAGTGACTAATTCATTTAGTCAACACTCATGTAGTGAGGGGTAAAAGGGGTCAGGCACTATTCTAAGTGCTGGAGATACAGAGGTAAAGAGGCAAAGTACTTCAGCTTCTCTTAGTGACACTTATGTTCTAGTGAGAGAGAAAAGCAATATAGAAAAAAAAGTAAAAAAAAAAAAAAAAACCTTTAGGTAATAATGAGATCTCTGAAGAAAATGATTGTGAGGGAATGGAAAGGAAAGGGGCTGGGTTTGGGATGGAGAGTAATTGAGAGTTAGTATGGTCAGCAAAGTCCTCTGAATAGGCATACGAACAATGTGATGTAACACACCATGCACAGATCTATCCAAAGCATTTCCCAGAAGAAGGAAATATGAAATGTAAAATCTCTAAGGCAGAAAATGCCTAGCCTAGAAGATAAACAAGAAGTCCAGTGTATGGCTGGAGAAAAATAATTAAGAAGGAGAGTGTCAGGGAAAGAGATCAGAGGCACGGACAGCAGGCAGAGCATGCATCCTGGCCCCATTCTGGTATATTTCACTTAATCATCATATTTAATTAAAAACTAGAATTAGAGTATAATGCATGTAATATATGCTGCTATGGTTTCAATAGTTTCTCCAAAATGCATCCTGAAACTTAATCCCTAAATGTTGAAAGATATGGAAAGGTGGCCGTATAGAGAGGTGGGGCCTTTAAGAGATGATTGGATCATCAGGGTTTTGCCCTCATGAATGGATTAATCCACTCATGGATTAATGGATTAAAAGGTTAATAGGTTAAAGTGTTATTAAGAGAGTGCAGCTGCGGCTTTATAAAAAGAGAAAGGCCAGAGCTGGCACATTAGCATGCTCGTCTCCCATGCCACATGATATTCTGTGCAGCCTCTGGACACTGTAGAGTTCCATTCAGCAAGAAGGCTCCCAGCAGAGGCAGCCTCTCCACCTTGGGTGTCTCAGTTTCCATAAATATAAGAAATAAATTTCTTTTTTAAATAAATGATTCAGTTTCAGGTATTCTGTTATAAGCAACAATAAAAATGGATTAAGACATACACTTATCAAATGTTGACATTGCAAAATATAGGAAAGATCTCTATTCTCCACAGGATAGAATATTAAATCAATATGAGTTCATGGAAAACTTCCTAAAACATAATCTCAGTGGAGTCACTAACTTTATATGGTGGAAAGTAGCTCAGTTAATATATACAGGCCTCATTCTCCCTATCCCTTAAAAAAAGTGGGGGTGATGTTGTTTTACACCATTATACATTTTTTCAGCTTTGAGAATTGATGAATTTAGATAATATCCTTTTATGGATTAAAGCAATAGCTCAAATTTAGTAAGATGAAATATAGTTGGAACAAATAGCACCACATTTGTCTTTAAAATTTTAAATTATATGTCAGAAGAAAGAGTCTAGAAATCCTTGAAAATCTCTAGAAAGTTGCAACTAATATTACATTTCAGAAAATAATATGATCATAAAGAAATAAAAAAATATACAAGTCTAGCACACTTTGATTTAAGGCTGTAAGTTTCAATTTATATCTAATTTTAACATTCTCTAATCCAGTGAATTTTTTAAAGACATTTCCAAATTATTTTTTATTATATTGCATCCTGGACCTATTCTGTTTTTTCTTTGAGATAAAATTCACATATGTAAAATCTAACCTTTAAAGTACAAAATTCAGTGGTTTGGGTATATTTACAAGGTTGTTAAACATAACCACTATTTTATTCCAGAACATTTTTATCAACCCCAAAAGAAACTTTGTGCCCATTAGCAGTCACTCATCTTTTCCCTCACCATCCTCCCTAGGCAACCATAAATCTGTGCTCTATCTCTGTGAATATGCTTCTTCTGCACATGTTCTATAAATAGAACCATAGAATATGTGGCCTCTTGGACTTAGTGCGATGTTTTCAAAGTTTATCCCTGTTGTTGTACATATCAGTACTTCTTCCTTTTTAGTCATGAATAATGTCCCATTGCATGGATATGCCATATTTTATTTACCATTCGCCAGTTAACAGACATTTGGTTTTTTCCACTTTTTAGATGTCATGAATAATTCTCCTATAAGCATTTATACACAAGATTTTGTGTAAACATTTTTTTTAGGAGTAGAATTGTTGTACCTTACAGTAACTCTGTGTTAATCTTTTTGAGGAACTATCAAACTGTTTTCCAACACAGCTGTATCATTTTAAATTACTTCCAATTAGCACATGTATGAGAGTTCCCATGTCTCCACGTTCTTGCCCCACACTCTAGTGTGTTTTTGGATTAATCAATAGATGTGTTTTGGAAGAGATGAAAGATTTTGAATTTTTTTTTTCAGATCACAGGATAATAAAATTCAAATTTAGAGAAATTTAAAGTAAACTATTTTACAAACACTTTACTGCAGCTGTTTACAAAATTAGTTTCCTTTAAGATAAATGCAAAAAAGCAAGCCTTGTGGATGCTATTATTGACTCTGAGCATATTTGCTTAATCTGCAGTATGTTCAGAATTACACTGTGTATCTCTTCATAATTCAGAGTCGTCTTATATGTCTGATATTCCGTCTCAGAGAAAGAAAATGTATAGATAATGCCTATGACATTTCAAAGTGAATTAGCAGGGCATGAGTGCTGGGTGATAAAAAGATGAAACAGATCAAGATTGGGGCATATTGCTAGACTCTTAGTGTAGGACAGAGTAAGTAAGTTAGGCTTGGCTGACAATAGATAAAATTGGGTCCCTGGAGTATTCTAACCCCAAATTAATTTATCAGGTATATGATTAATAGCAGGAAGCCAAAATGTATCAGGATGCTCCAGCAGGGCTGTGATGATCTGTGAGAAGGCAATCAGAAGATATTCAGAATTCCAGGAAGATTGTCTTTGGCAAAACTTGAAAAACAGGTAAATAGCTCCCTGCCCTGGGATGAGAATTTCTGGCAGTGTTTTATTTTCTAGGACCTGGCAAAAACGTCATAGTCTTAGGATAGGTGTGAAATACTAAGGAAGTTACAAGAAAAAGCATGTGTAAAAGAAGCCCAAACCAAAGCTAAACAATAAGAATTACGGTATAACATGTGAACATAAGCACTGATCTTAGGCAAAGGGACCTCATTATCTGAATAAGAGCATAAATATGAAAAGCGTGACCTAAAAGTCATCGGTTAGCAATGGCTTTGCTCTGGGAGAGAGGAAAGCAGATTAAAAACTCTCAAACTCAGGCATGAGTCCTGAGGCCTGCGGTATCACTGGTTGGTCTGATAAGGGTTAGGGGTTAACCCAGGAAAAACGATTGGTCTGTGGTAAACTTGGAAGTTTCATTCTACTTGCATTCTATATATGTGGGAAAGTGACTTGAATCTAAATCTTTCTGAGCTTAAAGTTGCTTTTGTTTTTTATAGTTTTTTTTTTGAGAAGGAGTCTCACTCTGTCACCCAGGCTGGAGTGCCATGGCGGGATCTCAGCTCCCGGTTCCAAGCTATTCTCCTGCCTCAGCTTCATAGCTGGGATTACAGGCACCCGCCATCATGCTCAGCTCATTTTTGTGTTTTTGAAGAAACGGGGTTTTACCATGTTGGCCAGGCTTTAGTTCTTTTATCTAGTTTGCTTTATTCTGGAAATAGGAGAAATATTGAAACTCTAGCTGGGAGAGTAGGGTTTAATCCTTGAGAGAAGAAAAGCAGAAATGGGGGAAAATAAGGAAAGGCCTGCTAATATCCCCATATAATTGGTTGACTGGATATATTTTCTTGAAGTAAGCAGTCTTTTATTTTTTTTTGAAACAAATTTTATCCTGCATGGAGTGCATAATATCCAATTTAAGAGAGATAATAACCACACACTATTAGTATACAATATTAAAGCAACTGAGTTTGATTAAAGTACACTATGATTTTACATTATTTCTGTATCATACAAATATATAATGTGCAAATTATGTGTGAATATATTTATAAATTTTTGTTAAAGTAAACTTCTTGTAACCAGCATCAAAACCGAAAATTATACCAGAATCTCTCTTATATTTCCTCTTAGACTCTAACCACAGATTTATTCATGGTATGGCAGAGAGCAGACTTTTTTTATATGTTCGTTTTTTGCATATAAAGCAGTGCTTGTCCACCTAAGTATGCATCAGAATCATCTGGAAGTTTTGCTAAACAAAGAAATCTAGAGCCCTATCCCTCCCCAGCTCTTCAAACCAGAATCTCCAAACCAGTAGATCTGGAGTGGGCCAATGAATTTGCAGTTCTAACAAGTTCTCAGATAGAACTGATGCTGTTCGCCCAGGATCACACTTTGAAGATCATTGGTCTATAGCATTTTATTTCATGAATGCTCTACAGTTATTTATCCATTATCCTCAAGATGAAAATTTAAGGTATTGTGGATAACACAGACCTAGTCATTCTTATACATTTGCTTTGATGGGTAGACACTTGAATAGATAAATAAAAATTACAGGGTTATGGTTTATGCATATATTTGCAGATAATTCATATTGTGCAAAAGTTTAAGTAGTAGTGCTAACTTGTATTTTCACCTATAAAGTGAGGCCTAGGTTACCTTCCAGGGTTTTTATATTTTTAGGCTTTACATTTACATCTTTAATCCATCTTGCATATATAGTCTAGTTTCAATCTTCTGCATATGGCTAGCCATTTATTCCAGCACCATTTATTGAATAGAGAGTCCTTTCTCCATTGCTTGGTTTTTGTTAACTTTGTCAAAGATCAGATGGATATTTGCCAAAATCCTTGATGAACATAGATGCAAAAATCCTAAACAAAATACTAGAAAATCGAATCCATCAGCACATCAAAAAGCTAATTCACCATGATCAAGTAGGCTTTATCTCAGGGATGCAAGGCTGCTTCAACATATGCAAACCAATAAATGTGATTCATCACATAAAAAGAACTAAAAACAAACTACATGATTGTCTCAATGGATGCAGAAAAATCTTTTGATAAAGTTAAACACACCCTCACACCAAAAACCCTCAACACACTAGGTATTGAAGGAACACACTTCAGATTAATAGGAACCATCTGGAATGAACCCACAACCAACATCATACTGACTGAGCAAAAGCTGGATGCATTAGCCTTGAAAACTAGGCAAGGGTGCCCTCTTTCATCACTCTTGATCAACATAGTACTGGAGGTCCTAGATAGAGTGATCAGGCAAGAAAAAGAAAAGACATCCAGATAGGAAAAGAGAAAGTAAAACTATGTTTGTAGACCATATGATTCTATACCTAGAAAACACCCATAGTCTCTGTTCGAAAGCTCCTTGATCTGATAAATAACTTCAGCAAAGTTACAGGATACAAAATCAATGAACAAAAATCAGTATCATTCCTATACAACAACAACATCCAAACTGAGAGCCAAATCAAAAATGCAGTTGCATTCACAATGACCACCAAAAGAATAAAATACCTAGGAATTCAGCTAATCAAGGAAGTGAAAGATTTCTACAATGAGAATTAAAAAGCCCTGTTCAGAGAAATCAGATATGATGCAAACAAATGGAAAAACATTTTATGCTCATGGAGAAGATTCAATATCATTAAAATGGCCATATTGCCCAAAGCAATTTTCAGACTCAATGCTATTTCTATCAAACTACAATGACATCCTTTTCAGAATCTGAAAAAAAAATTGTAAAGTTCATATGAAAGAACAATAGCAAAAAAAGCTCAAATAACCAGTGCAATCCTAAACAAAAAGAACAAAGCTGTAGGCATCCCCTGACTTCAAACTATGCTAAAAGACTGCAGCACCAAGAGAATACAAAAACAGACACATAGATCACTGAAGCAGAATAGAGAGCCCATAAATAATGCCACATACCTTCAACTATCTCATCTTTGACAAAGTTGACAAAAACAAGCAATGGGAAAGAACTCCCTATTCAAAAAATGGTACCAGGATAACTGGCTAACCATTTGTAGAAGATCAAAACATGGCCCTTTCCTTACATAGTATACAAAAATCAACATGAGGTGGATTAAAGACTTAAATGTAAAATCTAAAACTATAAAAACCCTGGAAGATAGCCTAGAACGTACCATTTTGGATATATGACTGGTCAAAGATTTTATGATGAAGATGTCAAAACCAATTACAACAAAAAAATTGACAAATGGGACCTAATTAAACTGAAGAGCTTCTGTTCATCAAAATAAACTATTGACAGAGTAAACTGACAACCTGCATAAAGGGAGTAAATACAAACTATGTATTCTACAAAGGTCTAATATTCAGCATCTTTAAGGAACTTAAACAGGTTTATAAGCAAAAAGCAACCAATCTCATTAAAAATGGGTAAAAAACATGAACAGACACTTCTCAAAAGAAGACATTTAGGTGGCTAGAATCAAAACAGATTTATAAGCAAAAGCAACCAATCCCATTAAAAATGGGTAAAGAACATGAACAGACACTTCTTAAAAGAAGATATTTAGGTGGCTACAATCACAGGAAATAAATGGTCAACATCACTAATCATTAGAGAAATAAATGCAATTAAAACTCACAAGATACCATCTCACACCAGTCAGAATGGTTCTTATTAAAAAGTAAAATAATACCAAATGTTGATGAGGTTGTAGAGAAAAGAAAACGTAACACTACTGGTGGGAATGTAAATTAGTTCTGCCATTGTGGAAAGCAATTTGATATTTTCTGAAAGAACTTAAGACACAATCACCATTCGGTCTAGCAATCTCATTACTGGATATATATCTAATGGAATATAAGTCATTCTACCATAAAGACATGCCCACATATGTTCATTGCAGCACTGTTCACAACAGCAAAGACATGGAATCAACCTAACTGTTCATTAACGCCAGACTGGATAAAGAAACATATACACTGTGGAATACTACACAGCCATAATAAATAATAAGATCATATCCTTTGCAGCAACATGGAGAGAGCTGGAGGCCATTATCTTAAGTGACCTAACACAGGAACAGAAAACCAAATACTGCATGTTCTCACTTATAAGTGGAAGCTGATTATCTAGTACATGTAGACAAAAAGATGGGAACATACAGGGCCAAGATGAGGGCGGAGAATGGGAGGAGGGTGAGGCTCAAAAAACCACCTATTAGGTACTATGCTTATTATTACCTATTGGGTACTATGGTTGTTACTGGGGTTACAAAATAATCTGTATACCACACCCCCATGACATGCGATTTACCCATATAACAAATTTGCACATGTACCCTGGAACCTAAAATAAAAGTTAAAAAACAAGAGCTAATGTTCAACAACAACAAATGAAAGGCTAGATGCTTTACATATATAATAATTTTTTCAGTTTTTAAATAGATGGCACCAAATATGTAATGATGTCTCATTGTGACTTTAACTTGCATTTTTCTAATAACTAAATATTGAACATATTTTCACAGGCTTCATTTGAATATTCATTTTGAAGTACATTTTCAAGACATTTATCCAATTTTTTCCTGAATTATATATTTTTTTCCAGCTAGATATCCCATATAGACAGTCTCTATTTCCAGAAAATAGACCAAAAACCCCTATAACTTCTATTAATATATAATTCCATATTAATATTTATATATGATCATATATTATATTAATAAATTATAGGAGTTTTTGTCTAATAAATATTATCTATAATTACATAGATTATGTTAATGTATAGGAGATTTTGGTTTATTTTCTAGATATAGATACTGTCTGTATGAGGTGTCTAGCAGATGGGGAAAACAAATGATATCGCAGATATGTTCATGGTCCAGAGAAAAAGAATAAGCACCAGAATTGGTCTGAGAACTCTAGGGTGAGGGAAAAATAGATGAAGGCTCTCCCAAGTCTTAAGGACATTTATGGAAATGAGGGGCATTGCAGCTACAATCTGTGAATGTTTAAACCCAGATAGGAGGACAAACATTTCCACAGATACCTATGAGTGTAAATGACCTGAGGATGTAATGACCCCTTCTCCAGCACCTCAGCCTGTGTAACACAATTTAATCATAGGCAGAGGAAAGTGAAGACAGAAGCTGACCATGGAATTTTCCACACACAACAAAATAAGCCCTCAAAATGAGCTTATTCCTGTCCTTATCCTGTCACTTGAATTTGTGGATAAAAGATATAGAGATTGCAGATGATCTCATTCATCAAAGAAGATTTTATTTCAATAATTTAAATTATATTTAAAAATTGAAATTGTAACATTTATTAGAATTTATATCATTTTATTGCTTCTTTCCCAAATTGTAATCTGTATAATGGTTTAAATCAAATACCAGGGCTGGGACAGTTATAGTGCTAAGAAGCAAATATAGCTGCTAGTTTTGGGTGTCTTAGTCACCAAGAGTCTTGTGACTACATATGAGTACATTGCACAGGATGGAGAAAAATAGGATTTTTCCAACTTGAAGCAAGACATGCTATATGCATTTGACCAATAAGTGTTGCATATCTGTAAGGGAAATGCTAGAAGAAAGAAAATTATACCTACATCATTCTTCTTAAACCAGGTTCTCAGGACTACACATGTCTGACAAAACACCATACGCTGTGTCCATAGTATTGATTTTAGATTTTGGTAAATAAAGCATGGCAGTAAAGATCAGAAAAGCAATTTATGAAATGACTAAATGTTTCCCCTAAAATTAGTGCCATTAAGTATTTTTGATTGAAAAGTTTTAATCTCTACAAAACCAATGATACATTAAAGTGCAAGCCATGCTCTATGATTAACCTTAAGTGACACCCATGTCTTTTTATTTCCTACAGGGTTGTAATGTTCTTCAGCTTTCACAGTGATTAGTGAATGAAATAATTACAAAACAGAGTAAAATCAGTTAATTACTAATGTTCTAAATTGAAATTCATATTTAAATTGCAGTTCTATTTTTGTAATGAAGAAATACAAAGCATGCATTTTTTTCATTCTATAAACCTTACAAAGATGCCATAGTACATTTAATGTAATTTTATAAAAAGAATTTTAAATCAAGAATTATTCAACCATATTCAGGGAAGTAAAACAGTGCTATAGAGAAGCCAATTCTATGTTTGCAGTTATGTTGGTGGTATAATTATCTTTTAGCTGTTTCAAAAAGATAATCCATGAAACTGAAATACTAACAAATTATCCAAAGTAAAAATTTCTGCATGTAATACCATCTTAGATACAGATAAATGTAAGATAGAAAAGACTTTTTCCATGTTTTGAATATAATTATAGTTTTATTCTGAAACATTAAATGCTTCTTTAAAAAATTATAAAATGCTAAAGTATAGAAATGTATAGAGAGTATAAAATATTCATGTACTCACAAGCTGGTCTGTCGTCACATTTACTTCATTTTTTAAAAAGGAATCAATACAGGTGGCCCACCTTTAGTGGTTAACACCTGTAATCCCAATACTTTGAGAGGCCAAGGCAGGAGGATCACTTGAGCCCAGGAGTTCGAGACCAGCCTGGGCAACATGGAGAAAACCTCTTTTTTATATTTATCATTTCTGCTGGTTTCTATACAAATTCCCTTATCTCTTTCAGTCTTTATCTTTAATACTGCATTGAAAGTTATATTTGAAAAAGTGTCGTAGTAACAATTTGCATACTAAGATAAAGCTTTCCTTTTCCAGAAATATTTTCCTTTTCTTATACTGGCATTTGATGTACTGACAATCTAGAACCACCTTAAGCCAAAATCAGGGTGAGAATTTCTGGGACAGTCAGAAACTTATTTTCTCATAGCTGGGAAATGTTTGGCTCCTATTTAGCGTCTGCTGTCTCCAGCGTGTTTTCCTTCACAAGAGAAGTGGTTTACGCTCTGTCCCTGTGAGTATCTAGACTGAAGCTACTGTGCTGGAAGTCCTGAGAGCATGTCAAAAGTTCTGCTTAGTCTGTGCCAAGTACCCCAGGAGAAAGAATTTCTAAATGCAGGGTTTATTCTCAGAATTTCAGAGCTTCTCCCTTGACCTAATTTACTATTCACTAGTACTCTGCTTTTGAGATAATGTTTTAATGTGTTTTGTCCTGTTTTGTTGTTAGCTTTCTTCTTTGGTACTTATTAATCCAAATTATGCTAATCCATATTGCTGTAATCGGAAGCCATTTCAGGTATCGAATCTGATGACCACCAATATCTTTCCAAGTATTACTTCCTGTACATGCTTTATCTCACTGAAACTCTCATTAGACACATGTTAGAACCTCTAATTCTTTCATCTGATGGATCTTTTAAATCTGGTTTCTCTCTCTTTTAGGCAATTTCCTGAGCTGTATCTTATAATTATCCAGGTTTTCTTTAGGTCATTACTTATTGCCTGTTCAATTCATTAATCGAGAATCTGCTTTAAATTGTTGCATTTATTTTAATATTTAAGAGGTTCTATTTGTAACTTACTCAAAGTAGATGACTTTTCTTCTATTTTTTTTTTTTTTGAGACACAGTCTCACTCTGTTGCCCAGGCTGGAGTGCAGTGGTGGATCTCGACTCACTGCAAACTCCACCTCCCTGGTTCAAGCAATTCTCCTGCTTCAGCCTCTTGAGTAGCTGGGATTACAGGCACCCACCACCATTCTGGGCTAATTTTTTTTTGTGTGTATTTTTAGTAGACATGGGGTTTCACTATGTTGGCCAAGCTGATCTTTGACGACCTCAAGTGATCCACCTTCCTTGGCCTCCCGAAGTGCTGGGATTACAGGTTACAGGCATGACCCACCAGGCTCAGCCCTAGTGTTGATTTTTATTCACCATGTTTTCCCTTCCATCTCTTACAAGACTTTTCACATATTTTTCCATAGTTTCTTCCAGATAAGTCTATTGGTTTTGCTTCTCGACATCCCAGTTCTCTTGTTGGTTGTATTTTATGCCTTTCTCATACTGGTGTCCACATTATTGAAGAATCTTTATAGAAAGCTCCTCTTTGGGGGGGATTGATTTTTATACTTCAGGGTTTTTATATATATCCATACTGTTGATGTGGCCTAACACAATATTTTGAATTTGTTTCTTCTAGGGCTTTGGGTGGTTCTTTGGTCCTAGACCAATTTTTAGGTCATATTCTTTACCTTGGGAGTCTGACATACATTGGTATATATGGGTTTGCTTGGAGTTATAATTTCTCACAGAAGATTGATTTTTCTGCACCAGAAGCCCCAGAAAAGTTACTTTAAAAAACATTCTTGGCTTTTTTCATGGCTGCACAGCCTTTTGAGGCCCTAGCTTGATGCAGGTGTTTCAGTTCCGATTCGGTACTTGACCAAGCCCAAAGTCACATGTATTTTTCCTGTGTGGCTATTACAGCCTCATGCCCTGTTCACTGATCTTCAGGTCTGATACCAACCTTAACATTAGTCCATGTTTACCGAGATGGCTCTCATTTCTGTTTTATTCTGGCACTTGGGATTTACCATAACTTTGTATTATCTGAATCTGTATTATTATTTTTTCAGTGTCATATTTTCTCCAGCATTTTAATTTTTCATTATGAGAGGAGGTTTTATGATAGCTTTATGAGTTATGTAGTAGAAAACAGAATACTAACAACTGAGTTAACTTTTTATTAACATATTAGTATTAAAAATAGAATATTAACTATTTTAAGAAACTAGGTTTCTGATCCTGGTTGCAACATTAAATAACTGGCTAATTCTTGGTGAATTTTTTAAATTTTTCATGTTTCTCATTAGGATCAAAGAATCATTTGGCAATATATAAACCTGAGGACAGGATCCTAGCTCTGCTAAGTTGTTAGCTCTAAAGTCTTGGAGAATTTTACAAATTTTTCTGAGCTGTGACTTTTTCTAATATTAAATTTAAATATATGAAATGCATATAAATATGATATATGTAGAATACTGACATAGGTTATAGATATGTGAAAATGTAGAATATGCATATATATATAGCATATAGTTTATGACTATAGAAATGTTAAAATAAAGAACATAGTAAAAATTATATCTCCTATAAAAGATATATGTCCAAATATAAGCAAAACACATTGCCAATATGATACAATAAAGTAGCTATAGCTAAATAATTTTAATGACTAATCTTTAGAGTTTATTTTCCTACAAAAATACAACTGTGAAAGATTTGGCAATTTATCATCTCAAAAGGTTTACTGCTTTCCTACATTTTCATTTGCTGCCATTTATAGGCCATTTTGATGTGAAAGAGTTAATTACACTCAATAGTTCTGGATTAATACTTGAGAGTGATTTCAAGGCTTGCCAAGAACCCAAATTACATATATTGGCCCATAATAACATTTTGTTTTATAGAGACTAATGTTTCTAGTTTTCAAATTTAATGAATATCTTTCTAACTATAGTTATATCCATTATATTCTTGTATTTATTTTTATATTTGCTCTTTTATTTTGTTCATATAAAGAATATTCTTTCATAAAAGGAAATACAATTTGCTAAATAAATAAATGCATACATGTGTATTTTAAAACAGTTCTAATGTCATCTTAACAGTATTAGAAAAGACTCATAATTTGAAACAATAAATATGTTAGATATATTAGCAGAAAATTTTAATATGATAAGAAAGTCTTGAGAACAGTGAGGATTATTGAGTGTATTCTTAAAAATTTCCAGGCTGCAGTATTATTTTGAAAGTTATATATAAATTTTGTTTATGTGGTTGTATTCAAGGTACATTGTAGTTTCTTGAGAACAGACATAATCTCTATCAAAGTTTTCAGGGTGTGTGGCATAGAGAATAGTGTGTGGAACAGAGCAAAAACTCAGTAAATGTGTCTTATTTGTAGAGAGAAGGCATTATGAGGATAATATTATTGCACTGTTTTAATCCTGAATATGAATTTTTCAAGGGTGTTGTGTATGCCTGTTGGAGTGGAGAGGGTGGTATTCATGGCAGAGTGATCACATGCTTAGGGCATATTCTGGGATGTGCATTTCAGTTGATGTGGCTGGAACACAAGATGCAAGGCAAGAAGGGCTTATGATATGTGAGGCTGGAGATATAAAACAAAGAATTTTAATAGCATATTAAGAACTATGCTTTTAATCTTGCGAGGAAAAGGGAGCCACAAATAGGATTATTCTCATAAAGGAAAACAGAACTAGGAACGAGAAAAGTAGGATACATGTGACATTAACTAAATAAAATAAAATAAAATGGGCATAGAGTAAGTACTACTTACTCCAGTAATCAGGAAAAATTGGGCAGATTCGAGGAATATATTAAAGTGGAAGGCTGTGACTGTCTAGTTGCAACATAACACATAGATAAGAGGGTGAGCTTTCTGACTTGCATTTGACTTCTGACTCTGACATTCTCTAGGTCTGAGAATGACACTGGACAAGTTTCTTAATTACTCCAAAATTTAATTTTCTCACCTGTGATTACAAAGCCACCTCAAGGGATTTGTTGCAAGGAATTAAATGAAATGTTGCAGACAGAACACTTAGCACAGTTGTCTGTGGTACTTGCCAAGCATTCTGGTTGGGCATTTTTGTGGTGGGGAAAAAACAGACGTCTGACTCTGTTCATTCCCGTTTCAGAGTGGCTCTCCTATTGCAGGTTTACCTGCTACCAGTGTCTTTCTCAAGGGATTGTAGCATTTGAAGAAACTAGAGGTTTGTTTAACTGATGGAGCTTTTTTCCTAAAGACAAATTAAGCAGTGACCGAGGTACAAATGTGTTGAGCATACTTCAGTTTCTAGTATGGAATGCTGTCAGAAATTTAATTTTTGTTTTTTGCTTAATCAGTTAGGGAAAAAATCAGTCAGAACTGCCCAGCAAGCACAGTTTACTTTTGTTTGTTGAGTTTCTTCATTCTGGATCCTTCCAGTGTCTTTCCCATCTGTCCTAAGCATCCTCCTTCCACATCTCCACATGGTTTTATGGATCCTGTGTTTCTCCTACCTGAAAGGAAGTGATCTGAAAGGAAAAATTCTGAAAGCATATTATTGACTACTTAACTAGATATATGTATATTTAAATTAAATGTTTTCATAGAAGAATGTTTAGCCAGAGAGAGACCTATCAACACTTATTCCATGAGTTCATCTAATCTATGACTTAACAAGAATCTATGTGCCACTGACATTCAAATTTATATTACCATCTCAGAACTCTCTCATGAACCCATACTGCATATTTAACTCCTTACTCTAGAGTATCCACTCCAAATTGATCTCTTGACCTCTCCCACAATCCTGTTCCTCCCACAGTCTTTCCCATCTTAATGAGTGGAAATACTACCTTTTCAATTACTCAGGTCAAAAATCTCAAAAGCATCTTTGACATATCCTTATGTTCTATGTCTAGTCTGCCAGGAATTGTGTTGGCTCTGCCTTCAGAAGACAGCTAGAGTTGGGTCTGCTTTTGTATTCATGGCTACCTTTATCCAAATGCTCATTCCTTACCTGATTACTGCAATAGCTTCCCAACTCTTCTTTCTGTTTCCTCCTTCCTCCTCACTGTCCATAACATTTTCTCTGCACAGTAACTGTATTATTTAATTGTTTTCTGTTGCTGCTGTTACAAATCACCACAGACTGAGTGGCTTAAAGCAGTGCAAATTTATTACTATATAGTTCTACAAATCAGAAGTCTGAAACTCAGGTCTTGTTGGACTAAAATTAAAGTGTTGGCAGGCTGTGTTATTTCCTGGAGATACTAGGGGAGCATCTGTTTCCTGTTCATTCCAGTTGTTGACAATTCAGTTCTTTGTGGTTCTAAAAGCAAGATCCCCATTATCTCATTAGCTGTAAACTAAGTGTCATTCCCTGCTTTTAGAGGCCACTCATTCCTTTGCCACCATCTTTATAGCCAGCAATGGCAGAGAGAATCCTTCATACATTATACCTCTCTGTCTAAGTCTTGGGTCTCCCTCTTCCACTTTCCACCTTCCTCACTCAAGTGATCAGATTTGGATTACTCAGATAATCCATCTCAAGGACCTTAACCTTAATCACATCTGTAAATTCCCTTTTTGCCATGTAAGGTAATATAGTCACAGATTCCAGGGATTGGGATGTAGACATCTTGGATGGTTCATTACTCTACCTACCATAGTAACTAAAGTGACTAATTTTAACTGTAAATCAGATCATACTGCTCCTCTACTGGAAGACCCTCCAATATCTTTGATTTCATCATGGTGAAAGACAAAGCCTTTCAAGTAGCCTACAGAACCCTCCCTGAGATGACTCCCTCTCTATAATTGGACTTCATCTTCTACTATACTTCTCATTCATTGCAATCTAGCCATATCACCCTTCTTCTAGTACTTTGATCACATCAGACACATCCTCTGGGTAATACCTTTGCATTGATTCCTGGAAAGAATACCTGGAATATTCTTTTTTCTGCCATATGTTCTTCAGATATTTGCATGGCGAATTCCCTCCAAGTTTTGTTCAAATTTTATTTTCTGTATAAGACTACCTTCACCTAATTCGAATCCAGATACTTCCATTTATATTCTCCAAAGCACGCATCACTTTCTAAGGTACTATATAATTTACTTATTTATTATGTTTACTGTTGCTCTGCCTTCTCCTCCTATAACGTAAGCTGCATGAGGCTAGGGATGTTTGTATTAGTCACAAGATGATGACAGCTTCATAGAGCCAGGCTCAAAGTAGATTTTCCATAATTTTTTTCACAAAGTTTTTTATTTTTACTTTATTTTTTATACTTTAAGTTCTGGGATACATGTACAAAACGTGAAGATTTTTTACATAGGTATACATGTGTCATGGTGGTTTGCTTTACCCATCAACTTGTCATCTAGATTTTAAGCCCTGTATGCATTAGGTATTTGTCCTAATGCTCTCCCTCTCTTTGCCCCTACCCCCAACAGTCCCCCGGTCTGTGATGTTCCCTTTCCTGTGTCCACGTGTTCTAATTGTTCAACTCTCAATTATGAGTAAGAACATGCAGTGTTTGTTTTTCTTTTCCTGTATTAGTTTGCTGAGAATTTTCCAGTTTCATCCATGTCCCTGCAAAGGACATGAACTCATTCTTTTTATGGCTGCATAGTATTCCATAGTACATATGTACTGCATTTTCTTTTTTTTTTAATTGTACTTTAGTTCTGGGATACATGTGCAGATAATGCAGGATTGTTGCATAGGTACATACATGGCAAGGTAATTTGCTGCCTTCATCCCCCCATCACCTATATCTGGTATTTCTCCCCTCATTATCCCTCCCCATCCCCTGCTGTCCCTCACCTAGCCCCCTCTACTGACTGCAGTGTGTGATGCTCCCCTCCCTGTGTCCACACCTTCTAATTGTTCAACACCCACCTATGAGTGATAACACATGGTGTTTGGTTTTCTGTTCTTGTGTCAGTTTGCTGAGAATGATGGTTTCCAGATTTATCCATGTAAATGTTTTAAAATGACCCAGTAAATGAAGAACAGTCTGATTGTGCCATTAAAGATACTGGTAGCTATAAAGGAGAATTTTCTTGTTATTTTTGCCTGTTCCATTACACACATAGTCAGGTACATGTGCTTCTGTCACACAATGTTGACTTCAAATATGATTACTAATTAAAGAGAAAATTATGAGTCTATAATATCAATGCAAAATTTCAAAATAAATTATTTTCATAAACTTTGTGTATATATATATATGTTGCGTTCTCCATTATCTTCATACATAAATTTTCCCTGGCACTCTATGGGATGGATTTTATAAAATCTTTCTTTCTCCAAGACATTAAAAATGTTTTCAGTTTGGTCTTCATATGTAAATTGGTGCTTACAAAGTCTTAAATGATCTAGTCCTATCTCTGCAACATCTCTCACCTGCCTGTCCTATCAAAATGTGTAATTAAAAGAAAAAGTGCTCATCAATTACTCCACATTTCACATCCTTGATTGCACTTAGTTCTGTCTTGACTAGAGGATTAACATTTGCCATTTTTTCTGTCGGTATCCAGCCCTTGCTCCTGCCCCCTTCACCGGGCTAACCCATATTCATTCTGTCATTTTCAGCTTCATGACACTTTTTCAAGGAACTCTTCTTCCCTGACTCTGGATATCTGGGTAAGATACTTCTTTTATGTGTTCCCATAGTCTCTACATTTTCCTTAGACTACTACTTTAGAGCTGTATTATTTTATTTTCTAGATTCCCTTTACTAGGCTAACAGCTCCATGAGAGCAGGGAACATGATATTCTCTTTTACCAATATACTCCCAGTGCCCAGCAAAGTATCCTGCTCATGAATGATCAATATGTGTTTGCTATGAAATGAATTGTGTGCCCCTCCCTGGTTCATATTTTGAAGCTCTAACCCTCAATGTGATGGTCTTAGGAGATGAGCCATTTGCGAGACAATTAGGTTTAGATGAGTCCTCATGATGGGATTAATTCACTTATAAGCAGAGATATCAGAGAGGTTGCACACTGTCTCTCCCTCCTTCTCTCTCTCTCTGCCATGTGAAAACACACAGTGAGAAAGTGGGTGTCTGCAAGCCAGGAAGAGAGCCTTTACCAGAATCCAACCATGCCGACACCGTAATCTTGGATTCACAGTCTCTAGAACTGTCAGAAAATAAACTGTTCTTGTTTAAGCCACCCAATTTATGGCATTTTGTTATGGCAGCTCAAATTAACTAATGCATATGTTTGATGGATTAAATGAACGACTAAGTAAACAAATGAATGACTGATTATTTGACAGTGATAATTATATTGTGATCCTAGATCATTTTGGTGTCTTAGTTGGCCTGGTATTTTTAAGCCTGTAATGTTATATTTTCTTGCTTTTTATTTTCATGGACATTTTCTTGACCAACATGATATAATGGCCCTAAACTCCAGGTCTTCTAGTATATAACAAGACTTTGAATTTAATGTTAGAAAGGTATTTTCTAAGCTCAATTTAAGAAGAACCAGATATCTGCGTGTAGAAATATTGACACTACTATGAAATCCAAAATTGCTGACTATTTAATAACTACTGCTATGATCACATTAGTTATATTGAAATTAATCTCCTAGCTAGAAAACAACTGATATGAAGAAATAAGAGGTATTTCATATACATAAAACAAAGACATGGAGAAAGTAGAGCATTTACATTACATGCCACAAGAGGTAAATATATTTGTGGAATAGTAAATGGAGTATGATTTTCTACTCCTGGTGGATTTGGGGAGACAGAAAGCTTTTCAAGGGCAAATGCCTGCTGTGTATAAATATGAATAACTTCTTCAAGAAATTAAGCTTCTTTAGTTGAGAAGTCACTGTGATGTTACGTAAAAAGAATTTGTCTAATGTTCAGAAGATCTGAATTTTGGTTATGCATTTAGTAAATAGTGGTCCACTAATTTTTTAAAACTCTGTGAGACATTTTTTTTCCTATTTAAATATATATCTACATTAGATAGCTTTTACTGTGGCAAAGAGGACTTCTGCTATTGCAGGTCTGTGAACTGGCAGTGACTGGGCTGGGCTCATCTGAGATTGGCAGGGCTCGGCTCTATACCAAGTATTGTCTCTTTCTGGAACATGGGTGGAAGGAGGGGTCTCTGTTGGGCATGCTGTTCTCAGGAGGGCAAGCAAAGCTTTAGGGCACTGTTTCTGAAAACCTCTGCTCACAATCGGCAACTGACTGACACCTGTACACACTCTCCACTGTTGCAGGTAAGTCATATGGTCAAACAGAAAGTCTGATATTGGTGATATACTGTACTTTGCCTATTGGAAGGAGAAAAATTAATGGAAACAGTAATTCAATGTACCACACTACCTCATTGAGTTGTTGAGTTAATTAAATGTGTTTAGTATATTTCTTTGTGAACACTAAAGATCTAAGCATAGATATTAGCATGAGAAATAAAAGAGAGGTACTTTAGCCTGTGGGACATAATTGTAGACATTAGTAATCAGTTACAGAAGGCTAAGAAGCAAGGGAATAATAACTAGAAAGATATGATAATTAAACTTACTACATTTAAAATAAAAGACGGAAGAAATAACATAGCTTGCAGCAGTCTGGTGAAGAATTTCAGATACTAGGGAGAGACTTTATTATAAACATTTTCTAGTATGGCCTAAGCTTATTTTACTAAAGTAATACTTATTTGTAAATTATTTCTATGAAATATTATAAAATATATTCTAACAGTCAGAAATTATAGCAAAAAGTTTTTTGTTGTTGTTGTCAAAACTTTAGATATGTTCTTATGTGTAAAAATGTTTCTTTTTGAATAAGCAGAGAACAAGCACTGTGTAACTGTGTGCCTAGTTGGTATTACAATATAATCTTAGATATTTCTCTGATGCCAGCCTCTGGGAAAGTAGTAAATTTTACTAAACATATATGCTCTAGTTCAGGAGGCTCTGGATCCCTCTACCATCAATTATCCACTTCATCTTTATTAGTGCTAAGGGAGGGGAAAACTCTCCCTCCAATCAGTGTTTGTTTCTACCTAGCACCATATTATTCTTCAATGATGTATCTGGGTCTTTGTCAGCTGTATGTTTTTTCAATCCTTCATTCATTCTTCAATTCATTGTAGCCTATTATTTTTCTCTGTCATTGATTCAAATTATTAGGATGGATGTTGCTGATGATGTCCTAATATTAAATGCAATGGAAAATTTCCAATACCTATATTATTTTGACCCCTCTGATATTTGACACATGAGACACTCTTTTTTGAACTCTCACTTTCTTTGGCTGATGTGACAACTAACCTTTGGTTTCCCATCCACCTGAAAGATTATGCCATCTTTTTCTTCACTGAGTGTTCTCTGTCAGCCTTTTATGATGTGGCATTCTTCAAAGATTCATCTTCAGATCTTCTTTTGTAAATGTTGTGCACTCTCATTCATATCCTGGGTCTAACCATCATGTTTCAGCTTATATACCCAGTCCAAATCAGTTTCTGAGCTCCAGACTCATTTCACTATGTGCCTGTCATTTTCACTTAGCCTACATGAACTTCAAGCTTGATCAGTCCAAATGGAAATCGATATTCTCAACACTCCTCTCTCTTCCTTTTTTTCTCTTATGTTTTATATCTCAGTTAATACTGATGTTTAGAAGGAGCTCAGACCTCCACATTAAATAGAAGTAGTGTGCAAGTTTGTCCTTAACATGGTGTATTACTAAGATTAGTTTTATTCACCATATTTTAAAGCCAATGGAAGTAGAATGAAATCAATATAGCTTTTTCTGAAAAATGTGGCAAATTCTAGAGTATCAGTTTTTTATTTGGGACATTATACTTAAAACTTAAGAATTATAGGCCTGGCGTGGTAGCTTATGCATGTAACCCCAGCACTTTGGGAGGCTGAAGTGGGTGGAGCACTTGAGGTCAGAAGTTCGAGACTAGCCTGGCCAACATGGTGAAACCCAGTCTGTACTAAAATACAAAAATTATTCTCTACTAAAATACAAAAATCTCTGCAAAAGTCTACTCAAAATACAAAAATTAGCTGTGTGTGGTAGTGTGCACCTGCAATCCCAGCTTCTCTGGAAGCTAAGGTCAGAGAATAACTTGAATCTGGGAGGGAGATGTTGCAGTGAGCCAAGATCAGGCCATTGGGCTCCAGCCTGGGTGACAGAGTGAGACTCCATCTTAAAACAAAAAAATTACACATATTTTTTAAATGATCTGGAAAAATGTCAGTCATATCAGCATGAGAATGGAAACTGTTTTAAAAGATGTGTTTTAGCAGCTAATGCATTGCCAATTACAATGCCACTAAAGAAATTAACTTTCAGCATCATTAAAAATACATTTATAGTAGTTTATATGGTATGAAATAACTTCGGTCATGTATGTTTTCTTAAACCTTAAACTATTAACATACTTATACCTAACAAATAAAAAGGGCCACATAACATGACAGAAAAAGAACAGATCAGCTTTCAGGCAATTAGTGTGGCAAAGCAGACTTTCATGAGTTCAATCAGAAAGGTCAATACCCATAATTCTATTGGTCCCCATGAAACATTTCATATGAGCAGCAAAGTATTCTAGAAAATAAAAGCACATACTTTTTATTCTGATTTTTTTATTAAGATGAATTTTTGATAATTAATTATATTATTTGTTCTTGCTGTCGTGTTATGAACGTTTTTCTTCCTTTAAAAAGTAATTCATACTTTACTTGTAAACTACTTTAAAAGTAATTCATGCCTCATAAAGGTATTTTGGAAAAATAAAAAAAAAAATGGTCACTCACCCAAATTACTAGGTGTTTTGTTAAATTTCATTTTAGTCTTTCTTTGTGTCTATACACATGCACATGCACACACCACACATATTTACATCAGTATTTAGATAGATCAATAAGGATTGACATAAATAAAAACAAAATTTTTTCTAAACATATTATTATGTCCTGTATTTTTTCACTTGATATCATATCAATATATTCTCTACCTTACATAAAGACATTCTTTACATTGTATATATAAAGAATGAAATGTCTACTATTCCTCTGAATTCATACAATGTGTTTTTCTAACATTCCACTGAAGATTAGAAATCTAGATGATTTTCAGTTTTTCATGATCAGAGACTGTTATTACAAATGAAAAATTCTATATCATAGTCTATGGATATTATAACAACAAATAATAAGTGATAATAAATTTTTGCTCCTGTCATCGATACATGAGAATAGCATTTTTATTTTGCTTTTAGTACCATTTTAGTGTCTACCTAAAAGTATTTGCTAGTGAAAATGTTCAAAATAATATATTTAAATTTTAAATTTATAATGCTGATGTTACCAAAGAAAACAAATATTTTCTACACTTCAAAATTTATTTATGAATGTATTCCTGTTGTTTGTTTACATATTGGATTCTTTGCATTTCTCTTAGCAGTTTTTATTTCTCTTCCTTCTTTTATAAAGATATTAATCCTTTGAACCAATCAATTGAACCATTAAAAATTCTTTATGTGATAATAATTTTTTATTTTCTCCAGTTACACCCAATATATTATTAATTTGTCTTTGCTATTTTTTAGCGTGATTTCAATAATAAATAGCAAAAAATTTTAGTTGCTTAAGACAGTTAGATATGTTAACCTAGTTATTTTTTTTAAATGTTTCCCATTGCTTGTACTTAGAAGCCTTTCCCTTCTTCACTAATTTTATCACTTTTTATATATATGTATAAATAATTACATGTAATGCATCTATCACTCATTACATCTGTTTATGATTTTTAATTTCATGTTTATATATATATTTATGGTCTTATCTTCATATATTTACATATACATGAAATATACACTAAGTGGTAGATATATATAAATACATGAAATATATATATATAAATGTATGTAAATACATATATATTTACAAATTGATTGTCATATATTTAACTTTTAAATTCATTGGAGATTCATTTCAGCCTCTAAAGTAAGAAATACTTTGAATTATTTTTTTTCACTTTTTTGTGTAAATAATTGTTTCAATCTTTTGGTGATGCATTTTAAATTTAATTTTATATATACCAGAATGAATTTCATAAATTGTTCTTGAGATGAGCTATTATGAAATATTGCTTGGGTTAAAATCTCCCCATAATTTCCCATTTGGAAACTAATTTTTTTATAAGCTCTTTGTCTCAGCTTCCTCATCCGTAAAAAAGAAGAGAATAATAATAATAATGATAGCATGTATGGCAAATAGTTCTCTATTAGGATGGAATTAATTTATGTTTAACAATTATTCTATGACCAGGCTATTATTATTATTTTACTTTGTTTTGATGAAATGTTTTACTTTTTTTTTTGGCTCAATAAAATATTGTAAGGATTTTTGTGTTTGTATAATATCTCCTATGGGATACTATGTTTGGTTAAAGATAATTAAGTAAATTTAAAATGTTTAAATTTAATGTTTTCATTAAATATTTTAGTTACACTGTACTAAACATATAATAGATGATCAGTAAATATTTATTTAAATAGAATTACCTAAAAATGCAAAAGTTTTAAAGATTTATTGCATATAGTTCACAGTCAGCTACAAAGTAGAAAATCAGTCCTGAACAAATACTAGAGAACAGAATCATAATTACTTGTTTCAATATCATTGCCTATCTACTCTAGTGACACAACTACTCTTTTTCCTAAGAAATACTGTCCCCAACAAAGAAGAGACACTTATCTCATTCTTCCATCTATCTATTCATCACTGGATGTATTCATCTGTCCATCCATCCCATCCATCCATCTGTCCATCCATCCATCCATCCATCCATCCATCCATCCATCCATCCATCC